>JASDQU010790053.1:132975-157361 GCA_032191745.1 Picea mariana | reverse complement strand
TAATTCCATATCCTGGTCTTCAAAGTCTCACATTAAATATGACTATTTACTGAGACCCCGTGTTAAAAAGGAAGTGGATCCCCCTTGCCCTAATGGACTATCTTGGATAAAGGCATGTATTACCATGTGGGGCGTAAATATAATTTTTCTTTATCCCAGTAGAAGGTTATGAAGGAAATTAAATCTGGCAATAAATCTACCATTTTAAGGGCCCTTAGAGCGGGGAAATCCCTATCCAGTGGTCTCAAATGATTATCTTGTCCCTAAATGTGAGGGGGGTCAAGGGAGCCTCTAAAATATAGTCCCTCAAGTATCTATTTTATGTTTTAAAACATGATATTATTTTAGTTCAAGAAACTATTGCTTTGCTGAGAAGGCTAGGGAAGCTTTTAGTCCATGGCTCAAGGATTGGTCCTTTTGCACTAATGACGTAATAGAATTTTCGGGAGGCCTGTTGACTGCATGGGGTACCAATTTCAAGAAAGTTTTGGATTATTTATTTGATTCTCAAATCATTTTGGATTTGGAGCATCTCTCTCTGGATGCCTCCCTTAGGATTCTTAACATTTACGACCTGTATGCAGAAAAAAGGCCCTTTTGGGAAAGTTTGAGTAATTATGGAATCCTACAGGCTCCCAATGTTGTTATTGGAGGAGATTTAAATTTTACCTTCTCTCTTAAAGAATTTTGGGGTAAATTTCCTAGAAGGGATCCTTTGGAATTTTTTTTTTCCCATTGGATTTCGGCTCACAACTTGGTGGACTTGGAGCTCCCAAAAATCTCTCATATATGGAGTAATGGTAGAAAGGGGGATGATCTAGTTGTAAAATGAATAGATAGGTTTCTGGTGGAAGAAAATGTTTTATCCAACTGGTGAATCATCCAATATTTAGTAACTTTAGGGGGGAATTCTCACCACATGCCTATTTTACTCAACATCTCAAGAGGAGATCCTAGTCCTCCTTCTCCCCTAAAATTCAACCATGACAGGTTAAAATAATTCGATTTAGAAATTTTATAACAAAATCTTGGTCTCATATTATTGTTATTCCTAGCAGTTCCTTTATGCATCAAATGGCTTCTAATTTAGAAATAGTCAATTGGATCTCCTGGGTTTGGGCTTGCAATTTTAATCTCAAGAACCAAGCCCTTCTAAGAGAAGTTGAAAACAAACTTGTTGAGTTATTAATATCCAAACCCATCAACTCCCTATCGATGGATGAGGAATCCAAGCTAGGCGTTTTAATGAAACAAAAGGTTGATCTATTGGCTCTTGAAGAATCAAAATGGTGACTTAAAAGAAAGTCTATCTAGCTACAAGAGGGAGATATCAATTCCAAATTCTTTCATAGTTATGCAAACCATAGAAGAAACCTTAATTCTATCTTTGAAATCATATCCCCTAAAGGTAATCAAGTCTCCTCCTTCCTAGATACTTTGAATTTTGGTGTTAGGTATTTTTTTGAGCTTTTCAAAGCCCCTGCGGGTTGCCCCATCCAGGAAATCATTGAATCTTTCAATATTTTCCATAGAAAAATATCATATGAAATGAACAAATACTTTTAGGTAGATATCATGAAAGAGGAAGTGTTGGCTACCCTAGAAGAATTCCAAAAATTAAAAGCCCCGTGATTGATGGTATTTCAGTCAATTTTTTTCTAGGTTTTTATGATCTCATCAAGGAGGATTTTCTCAAGACAGTGAAGGAATCTCAAATATCTAGAAAAGTATTGGGATCTCTAAATAATACTTTATTGGCCCTGATTCCCAAGAAAAATGAGTAGTCATCCTTTGACGATTTTTAACAAATTTCCTATTGGAACTTAATCAACAAACTCATCTCTAAGATAATTGCAAGCCAACTCAAACCTATCCTAGGTGAGTTCATATTGGAGCAAAATTTTGGTTTCCTTTTTAATAGGTAGATACATGATGCAAATTTTATTGCACAATAATCTTTACACTCCTTAAACACTAAGAAGATCCCTTCCTTTGTTTTAAATCTGGATTTGTCAAAGGCATATGAAAAAGTCAACTCAACCTTTTTGAGATTAGTCCTAATTTAACTTGGGATGAGCTTACATATGGTCGATTGGATTATGAACTATGTTGGTAGTGATTCTTTTGAAGTCTTGGTAAATGGTTCCCCTTCATCATTCTTCAACCCGTCCAGAGGGCTAAGACAAGGATGTACTAGTCTTCCTTCTAGATTTCAGCAAGCACCATTTTGAATACTATTTTTCCTGCAATTATTACATCTTGCATACAACCAACATATTGCCAGTATTTCATGTCATCCTATTTTAATTGCAATATGTACAAAAACCTTATGCAGTGATCTTAGAATTGCCTACACCTAGAAATCCAGTCACAATTACCAAAATATTTATTAGATAGAATGACTCATCATTCTATGCATATGCATGTTCATAATTAATAACAATAAGTTAATTATTTCAATTTTCTGAACAATTTTGTTTTTGTAGTCACTATTCCTATAATTACCTGACTTGCAACTTACCTGTTGCAATGTCTAGCAGTTCCTGAAATGTTCTCATCTCCATGAGTTATCAACATTTCTATCGTTAGTAAAATTATTTCCATTCAAAAACATATATACATGCACTCACAAAATGCATTCAACAAATGCATTTAAGTATACAATTCTATCATGTATGAGTGCAAATCTACAACTTACTAGACATGAGTGAAACTCTCAATACCTATTTATTCAATGCACCTTTGCATTGATTTTCAGAATGATCTTTATCTAAGTCATGTATCTCACCATTCATAAATTGGAAAACTGGCGAATGTCTTGACACATTCTCCACACACTTCCCATTTTCTTCTTAATTACTTGGATGCCTTCCTTTTCAACCCGAACACTACACCAAGAATACAATTATGTGGTGTTTATTAGTGTTAGCAAAAAGGTTGCAGTCCAAGTTTTATTTAAAGGTAGGAATCTCATTGGGAAATGTGTGGTACATAACCTTTCTATATCCATACCTTGCCATATCCAACCATGTCTTGGTATCATACATGACTAGCTTTCCTGGCATCATTCCTATAACAAGTTCTCATATTTTATTTCTTTGGTTATTACCTCATAACCAAATTAACATGACATGCTACTATGTCAGTGTGTGCATTCAAAATATAAAAAGCTTTGATAAGTATAACAAGCCTCTAGCCTTTACCACACCTAGTGGTAACTTATTCCTGTTAATGCACTTAACAATACCATATTGTGTATTATAAAAATTCAATTTGGGAAATTCTTTCCTGAATTTCCCTTTGGCAATTATGCAACATAATTTTAAAAGAGAAATACTTAGCTACATGGCTACCATTTAACGAATTTAATGCTACCTAATTAGTTGATGACAATATAATATCTCATGCCTCCTTATCAGTCCTATAATCAACATTTCGACTTTCTGTTGCTTCCTTCCATACGCAACAACATTATCAACAACACTTGCCAACATGCAAGCATTCTCTCTTTATGGCTGTCCCAACAAGCCATAACATACTTGTTGCTACAATAATTGCAACAACTTCTTTCTCCTTGTATCACTTTTCCTTGCTTATTCCAGAAGTCTTCAATTCTTCTGGATTCCCAAATCTTCTTGTGCTCTCACTAAAATCACTATACATGCTTATTTATGACCTGAGCACTTTCTATACAAATCACTCTTGGTTGTCTTTGCATTTCCAGCCAAATACTAAACTAATATCAACCTTCAGCTTTTATTTATTTTTTAGATCCATCTATCCCAACTCATACTTGTATGAATTATAATTCCAATCATGCTTTCTTATAGACTTTGGATCTTCAACATCCATTTACTTTTCAGACTGAACTACTTCATCTCTTTCTTGATAGAATACTTTAGTATTTTAGTTTTCTTGCACTCTTCTCTTCTCCTTTCCAACTAGCCCCAAACTTGCCTTGCATATCCAATCTCTAGCATACTGTAAGGATGCACATACACCTCCTTCTCTAGCTGCATAGAATTAATTAAAAGTACTTAATATGGATTTTAATTTACCATCATACTTCCACCCCTTGGAAATGTCACTCATGGCTCTATGCCACTTGAGATGGATTCTTCTCAGGCACTATATCTTTTGCATTCAAAACCATGCATAGAACCATTTTCTTATTCATGGTTCCTTACTAACTCTCTACAAAGATTCATTTCACTTTTAAGTCTTTTTGGATTTGACATCTCCATGCTATTGTGGAAATATCTTCAATACCTTTGGAATGCATCAACAATCCTCTACTATTCTTGGTTTCCCTCTTGGAGTGTTGTCCTGCATTTCCATTAGCTTGATATCTACCTTATGATTTCTTCTTCCATTATCCTAGGATGTTCATGGACTTGCAACTACATATTATGTTGATATTAATTTTCAACATTCCACTATTATTTGGATCCCTCTGATCTCTCTCCTACATGACTCAATTATATTTCCAATCATGTTTTCGGAGTAACCTTGGATAGTTAACACCAAATTCTTTCTTGAGGTACTTGATTTATCCCTTCCTTATATGATCATATCAACACTTGTATTTGCTTGATGACTATTACTTTCTCCTTTCTTGACCAATCCGATTTCAACCTGACTTGCATAATCCCCTTCCATTATTCCATATTGATGCACCTATGCCTCAACCAACACTCTTTACTTATGTGCACCTTCATTTCTTTACCCTTGAAGTGAAGCCCTTCATAGCATGCTTCCACTGCGCACTCTGATAGCCATAAGGGAAGCATTACTCTATAATTTCATAGCTAATCCGTAGATATGATGCACTCTTTATCCATATATGCATTAAGCCTCTTTCTTTATCTGATTACCATCATTCTGATAGTCAATTCCTTTTATAATAGATTTGACTCCAATGTATTGCTTAATCTGTATATTGGTTTCTTTGGGAGTGAATTTACTTTCACTAATTGATTCACTACATGATCTATTCCTTTGCCCATATTCCATTGAGTACTTCACTAACATGAGTGGACTTCCTGTAGTGGCTTCCCAATACTTTATGGCTGCACCCAGATTCATACCTTAATTTTGTAGTCTTGGATTTTGATCATCTTATGAAAGATTTTTGTCATAACATTCTTTCCCTAAGTAACTCTGCTTATACTTAACTAAATTTCAACCTTCTCATCTCTTAAGAACTAAAAGTTTTTAACTCTACACAAATGTACAACCAACAAAATTTGTTAGGCTAAACAATTTAACAAATTTATGAAATTATGTACAACTATGTTCCAATAATTCATCATAATTCCTTCTTCTGATCTCATGTGAAAATTGATTGCCCAAATCAATTTTCTGGGTGGATAATTAGACTCCTTTATCCAATACTTTTCTAATGACTTCTTCCATGCTCAATTCTGAGTCTTGAGCATAAAGTTATGGTTATTTGAAAATTGTCCATTAATTTTTCTGTTCACTCTTCAACTTGGTGCAATTCTGCGCTGTAATTATGCATTTTTGCACCTACTCCATTGGATTTTTCGTAGGAGCTCAATTGGGTTTCTTAATATACATATTTTGGATAGCATTTCCAAGTTTCAGCTCTTTTTGGGTTCTGGGATGCTAGTTACAACTTGTTGAAGTTCTAGGCCAATTAGTGTTTTTGGTTTGGAACACAACATGTACCTTCTGTTCTGTCTTAATTTTTTTTAGCATGCCTAGAATTTTAATTCAGCTCTAGGAATGTCTTCTATGGTTCAATATATTTCCATAGACTACTCATGCGCCTCAATCTAATTCCAAAGCAGAAAGTTATGGCCCTTCAAAGTTAGTTGGGTCTTAAAATTTACCCTCCACTGTTTGTCCTGTAACTTCCTCATAAAAGCTCCGTTTGACGAACGGTTTACACCATTAAAAATATCTCTTCTGGCTCTTTCATTTGAGTTGCAGAGATAGAGTGTACCTTTGTACACTCTGTGCTCGGGGTTTTTGAGTAGCTAAAAATGTTGTTTAGGGCCTCAAAAAACATGTTGCAAAAAGATGACCCTCAAGCAGTATAAAATGTCGCAAAAATTCACTAGTTTTCTATTGTTGTAGACCATCCAAACAACTTTGCATCCACAAATTTGAAAATTTACACCCATATTTAACTTGTGCAACAACACCATAAGGTAGTGCATGCTTCGTGCATCTATAACCAATGTGGATCACTTCTCTATCACACCAATATCTAATGCACACTACTTTTGTGTCACGCGCCACTATTTATCGTGCACAATTTTGGTTTCATGCACTAATACCTGTTGCACACAATTTTTGTGTCATGCGCTAATATTCTATGCACATTTTACTCTACGTGATGCACCACGCCAAATTTTAGTATGCCCCCACCGCGTACCAGAACTCCGCGCGCACCATTAACTAAACTATCACGAGAAATCATATACCCACGTTGCAGGCGCACCAACAAAATTCCTTTGTGCTCTGTCAATACTACGCACACCACGCGTGCCAATATTATGCATGCACACACCATGTGCACCAGTATTACACATGCATCACTCAAACCACACATTGCAATGCTAAATTTAGTGTGCACACCCATGCACCAATATTTTCCGCGCATTACCACTTAGCACCGCGCAATGCCAAATTTAAGTGCGCACAGCCATGTGCCAATATTTTTCGCGCATTACCACTCTACACCGTGCAATGCCAAATTTAAGTGCACACACTTGCACACCAAAATTTTCTGTGCATTACCACTCTGTACCGCGCAACACCAAATTTAAGTGCGCACACCCGCAAGCCGATATTTTCCCTGCATTACCACTCTACACCACGCAGTGCCAAATTTTAATGCGTGTAGCCACACACCCTTATTTTCCACACATCACAAGATTTTCACTGCGCATCATGCATTTTTAGTGCACACACCTGTGCACATTCATTTTTATGCACATCAATTCCTCGTGAATTCCGCTGTAGAAATTGGGGCTTTTGCCTAACGTTTTCCCAATTTTCACCGTAGACATTCTATAACTATGAAATTTGTTCAATTTCAACCTGTTAACACCAATCCAACCTCTACAACAACAATTCGTTGCTACTTGACATTCCTGGAATGAATTTTTCCCAAACTTAATTCACAAATTGAGAATTTTAATCAACTAATCTCGCTCCATCTGTCATGGCTTCCCTGTAACTTCAAATTCGACCAATTCCAGGTCTAAATTTGCTAGAACATATATTAAATTAAGAATATCTCACTACTTGGCCAACGACTTGGCCAAATTTCTCAATTTTCCCATGAATTCAACAACATAAACTGGGGCTTTTGCCCAATTCTACACATTTGCTTCTAATTTTTACCATGGATTCTCTGTAACTTGAAATTTGGCCACTTCGAAATCAATTCTCTGTGGAATTTCACTTCAATTCAACTTGCTCGACCCATCCAGGCTCGGTGTTGAAAACTGGAGCTGTGATACCATATTGTACTATACTCGACCACCCAGGTCGGGTCATGCCACCGAAAAAGATTTCATGTTCTGATACCATATTGTAACATCCCCAACATCCAACTGGGTTATGCCACATAAATTTTTTTGACTGTATATAAATTAAAACATATACACATAGAAACTCTTACAAAACTTTATATATAAAACTTAAAATAGACAAATACATTATGTAAATGCGCAGATTCATACGGAAATAACAGTAAACATATACATGCAACATAGCCAAGAAATATCCATAAATATAAAGACAGGTATAAACCACACACAAGAAAAACCCATAAAATTAAACACAAATAATAATTCAGCATGTAATTTAACACACAATTGACACTTATCTTAGTAAAAATATCACCAACTATGTGCAGACCTTCCATGATCGTCCAGGCCTTAGACCAAGCTGCTCATCACTCTCAGTAGTGGGTCACCCCCGATATGGGAATAAACTCCACCTGGGTAAAGGGATTCCTAACCAGGATGATGTATCTTAGACAACAGGAAAGACTTCATCACAAGTGCCAACTCAAACTAACAGCCTATAGTCCCTCATTCCCCACATGCATGTTCCACCCCAAGAAGTGTGCCCCTTCTCTGCTCAACATTCCTTCGGTTGCCCCACTTCCTTTCTGGGCTTCAACAACAGGCCAGACATGAAGTCTCAGAGTCCTGTAGCTGCAGTTTATCACCTTCAAGAATCAATTCCCAACAATTCTCTCACCTAGATAGATTTTCTCATGGGCCTGACAACTCACCTATTCAATCTCCCATGGGCCTGACAACCCACTTCTTCATTCCATCTCCTAAGATAACCAGGTATAGGTATAGGTATAGGTATGGGTATGGGTACAGGTATAGGTACAGTGATAATAACAGAAAGGTACAGAGGACAACTGAATGAGTGAGTGAATGAAGATGGAATGAATGAATGGATGGCAAATGAACTAATTCCAAACTATATGTATGCATGTTCTCAACTTGACACTTGTCATGTTGAGAGCTACTTTGGTCCACTTGTCCCCATCCTTAGAACTTAAGATAAAATAATTATCCATGCTTTATACTTTAAGGAATATTAATATAATATTCCTTTTTGGCTTAAGCTCCCTATCTTATCCCCTTATCCTTAATTTTTATCCCCCCCCTTTCCCTAACGAGTGGAGTTTAGTCTCCCTNCTACTTTGGTCCACTTGTCCCCATCCTTAGAACTTAAGATAAAATAATTATCCATGCTTTATACTTTAAGGAATATTAATATAATATTCCTTTTTGGCTTAAGCTCCCTATCTTATCCCCTTATCCTTAATTTTTATCCCCCCCCTTTCCCTAACGAGTGGAGTTTAGTCTCCCATACTCTTTTATCATGGTCGTTCTACACGCAACGATGTATTTTATATTAATGATATGCATAATTACATATACAAAAAAAATAGGCCCACTAGCCTTTAGCATCTAGGCTCTCCAGCATAATCATCACATAATCCTTCTAGCTTATAATAAACTACCTCACCAGCCTACAAAACTCAACATATACACAAAAGGCTCTCTGGCCTCAAAATCGTACGCACTTAATTTTGTTGCGCACAGTATCCTGGAATGTGCACACTTCATCATTCTAGTGCGCAATACATGTGTGCACTATACCATGGAAGGTGCATGGAAAATGATATAAAACAACTCACCAGCTTATAAACACAACATATACATAAAGGCTTGCTAGCCTTAATATCACACACTCAATCCGGTGTGCGCATAACTCTAAAATGCACACACTCTTCTTTTGGTATGAGATTCCCACACACTAACTCAATGCACGCAGAATCATACCAAAGAACCTATATCATCAACTCACCAGCTTATACGCATATTTACATTTACATTTGCAATTTTGGGTTCATCCTAGGTGTATTAGATCCATCAGAAGATAGGAAGAGCTTGGGGGCTAAACACAAGAAGTTCAGACTTTCAAGGACAAAGGGATGTAGACTCAATATGAAGTGAAATTTCTTCAGAGTATCTTTGCTCTCAATGTTGAATTGTCGAAAAATTGTCTTCAAGGCTTGGATATGGCTCACTTTATAGCCTCCAAATAGAATTGAAGGGTCAAGTAAGAGCATTTCCAGTATATGGAAGGTCAAGGATCATGGATCACATGACATGGCATGGAAACCCAACATATTTTTTTTATTTTTGAGCACCAAACCCGATGTATGCGGTATGTAATGGAGAAACCTGTGTATACATGATTTGTCTAACTATAGGTTGCGCATATGAACAAAAATATGTATTTTTAGTTCTGGAGTGAATAAAAAGGGGAAATGAAGTTTGCAGAGAGAAATGGAAGGCCATCAAAGAAAGATGCATGAAGTGAGGAAAATTTTTCTATAATATATGCCCCTTAATGTGTGAGGTAAGAGGAGTATCTGTGATAGATGAAATACATTATAAATCCCAGAGGTGGAGTAATGAAGACTCAACTAGAAGTACTAGTTACTCATGAGAATATTACAATTCATATTGACTCTATACACATGGCTTCCAATCTGAATTACAATGCAGATACATGTGGATATATATCAATTAGTTTTTCATGACCATGAATAGGAAATACAAAGTGGATACATGCCATAGGATGTCATAGTCACGAACAAGACACAAAGGAGTCCAATTTCAAAATCAACCAAAGATATATGTATAGAATGGAGTACAATTTGATCTCCCATGATCACTGAAGTCATATAGGTATTGGTCGGATGAAATACAACAACATTATCCGTCGAAGATGCAAGTCTAGATTATGTGAATAGAGGAGTTAAAGTCGAACACAATGAGACTTTGTTTGATTACCAGTCATTAATGTATACTGATAACAAATGTGAGACAACCCACCGATAATAAAAGTAGGTGTCAAGGCACCGAGTACATTCAACATGTGTGAATAAGGGTGTTGAAGTCGGACACTTGAAGAATCTATCGATCATGAGACATTTATGTATTCCCAACAGTCGATGGCAAGAGAACCTGCCACTGATGACTGCAAGCCTCTAAGTACTCATAAGACTCTATATCTTGATTTCAGAATAGATGAGATGAATTTGATAGAAGAAGACCTATGGAAAGGAGAGCATTAAGGCATCTCTCATCATCCAACATGAGGTACAAAGCAATAGCTTGATAATTAGGAGGAGATTAGAGGAATAGGATGTTCATGAACCAACAACCATGTGCATCTATCACATGGACCATATGCAAGTAGTACATGAAAGAGACACTCTGAATAGAAACCAATGAGGAAAAATGTCGATAAAGGCAAGGAAACCACCAATAGAGATAATGGAATCCAAGACAATGCAGAAATCCCAATGTGTGAATATATTTATTGTCATCAAACATAAGGGAAACACCCCAGTTAGTGACCAATGAGGAGATGTTATCTGTTGGGTTCAAGGTTAACTACCAATGATGAAAGTAGGCCCAGCGTGCAAGGTAGGACAAAAACTTCATGTGATTCCGAGATTTATTGAAGGTATGGCCGACATGCAAAGTCAAGAGTTCTAAGGGGTGGTTGACACATGCTTAGAATTCCTTTGAACAAGAGCATGAGACAGATGGATAACTGAAGAAGCATAGACTTAACATTGATAATTGACAACATTTTGCGACATAGGAGGCATCAACAAACTCTCCATAGGGATTGGAAGAGTAACCAGTTGGAGGATTAGACTCTAAGTAACGATCTTAACTTCATAAGGTCATTCTAAATGCAAACCTTGAATGAAATGGACTCAAGAGTTTGTGCTATGTTCAAAGGTGACACAACTTCTATTGATAGGAGATAATATTCTTTTCTTGCCCATTTTTTTTTTGGTTTTTCATAGTCAAACAAATTCTATGATATAGGAGAGGAAGCAAGTGTCATGGATAAGCAACTACTTCCAAGCAATGGAACATACCTATGATCAATGCAAGGGAAAACATGTAGGGGATGGACACTCGAGGGGATGTTTCCTCTACAGGTAAAGGGCAAGAGGCTTATAATGAGATAGTGATGAGAATTGTTGAGGCAAGAGGCTTATAATGAGAAATAGGGAGCAAAAAATAGGCTCAACAATGCAAGCAAGATAATGGGATGCAATTACAACTTAACTCAACAAGTGTCCTTTTTCGTAGATGTTAGTCCCATAGGCCTGAAAAAGTATAAATAATACCTAGGAGAACTCTTCTGGCCAATGGTGACCATAGTGTTCCTTTTTTGTAAGTAGACTACTTGGTCCAAAAAAGGGTTAAACTTATACCAAAATAGATGCCCTTTAAAAACCATTTAACGAGTGTGAAAGAGACAATTTCACTTGACAATATTTTCATTTTTTGGAGTCTGAAAAGAGATTAACTATGACTCTAGAATGTTGTTCTAAGAAACATATCATGGGGGAGGCTAGGTCTCCCATGTAGTTCTTCTGTCGAAATCCAACAACTCATTGGTAGCTAACACAAGCTTGGGAGAACCCAAATCTTTCCGAGCTGAGGAGGATAGAATACTTGCAGAGGATCCTTCATCTACAATACATAGACAAACACCCATTATCTATAAGGGTGTAGAAGAAGGAAGGATAGGCTCTACAAGATAATTCCAATCAAAGGAAACCATCCTAAGACTTGGAGGGAGTGTACTCGGAGAGAGTGGAATGCTCCCTTGTTTAGAAGGTACATAACTAGAAATGCTAAGGACATGGTCAAAAGATGCATCAACTCCCAAAAGAAGAGTGGGATTGACTGGAGATTGCATCAGAAATGTCATTTCCTTAGAATTTTCACTCTCCAAGAGAAGAGTGGGATCAACCAAAGATTGCATCAGAACGAACACTTCTTCAACCGTTAGTTGAATAGGATGTGAGACAACATGGTCAAGAGACACATCACTCCCCAAAACAGTAGTGGTGTCAGCCAAATATTGCATTAGCACGAATGTTGTATCAACCAAAGAAGGATTATATTGTTGGGAAACCAAATATGACCCATAACTCGAAGGGCCACTAGACAAGGACCACACTTCTCGTACCACCGCAATAGCATAACACAAATGAGTTAGGTGATATCATTTGCAAAGTATGCAAAGGAACTTGGGCTTATGTCCTATACATCTAGGATTCTCAATCATATCAATTCCCCCAACATGACTTGCAATGGTTGGTGACATGCTCCTAGCATGACTTGCAGAGGCTAGTATCACATCTCCAACATGAATTGCATAGGTTGGTGATGCTTGTTTAGTGTGACTAGCAGTGACTAGAGTTGTGCCTCCAACATGACTTGCAATGGTTGGTTGCTTGTCTCCAGCATGACTTACAAAAGATGGTGACATGCCTCCAACATGACTAGAAGAGGTTGGTGACATAATTCCAGTATGAATCACAGTGAATGGAATTGTGCCCCTAACATGACTTGTAGTGGTTGGTTGCTTGTCTCCAACATGACTTACAACGACTAGTTGCAGTATTAGAGACCATGGTCCTGGGAAAAACTGGTTTTGAGAGATCACGGGCCAAGCATGGTTTTGTTATACACCATGGCCCTTCCTGATAGGATAGTATCCTCCTCCCAACTGATTCATAAAAGTTTGTAAAGGAATTTTTACTGAGGAAGCCGCTTGTGAGGGTAAAGTGATGTGACATGGGTTACTCATGTGAGGATATATGTTTCCCCCATATGAAGGAACTCTGTGTAAGGGGTTCCCATACTATAAAACTGACTTGCCCCAGATGAAACAACATAGGTTAGAGGGAGGTTCTCCATCATAAAAACATCTGTAGGACTCGACACTTTGGAATAAGGACTGAAGGATGGAACATAAGAACTAGAAGGACCACTCATTTGAGCACTTTATCTTGGGAAAGTGAAACTAGGATTGGGTAAAAAAGAAGGAGTGTTCCAACCTCCTACCATAGGTGTTGGTCGAGGGATATGACCCCACCAAATGAAAAAGGATTATTATGAGGCATCATTCTCCTAAACCCAAAACTAGGACTCACATGAGACGTCAGAATGAAGGATGACAAGTGCGAAGTCATGTATGGAATACCATAAGAGAAAGGATTAGTGGCCGAAGGTATTTACTGAGTACTATGATCCGACATACCATATGGAAATACAAAAGGATTTGTCCCCATGGAATTAGAAATACCATGGGATGGGTAGAGCTAACTGAGGGAGTCACAGGGGCTCCACCAACCATAGAAGTCATAACTCATGACACAATACAAAATCCTAAGGCCAACTAATAATCAAAGAGAACACTCCTAAATAAAGCAAGAGGCCAATGCACAAAAATAAGATATGATGGCTGAAAGGGACCTCCCGAATTAAAGAAGGTATGCCTCACTTAAGAGGGGTCCGAGACTTCACAACAATAGATTAGAGGTGTCAGAATCAGTTATAATGACTCTCGTAGGATTCACAACACAATCGATCAGATCCCTCCGGAGAGGAAATCCTCCATAAAGTTTGTGTGTTGTCTAACCTTTATCTGACTCAGGGTACTTATAGAATAACCCTTGCAAGTAACCTATGTGGCTACCTATGTCAAGCAACTAGAGTCACCACGATATAACCAATGTGCAGGTGAGCAATCGCAAGTCTAGTCCACTGTATGGGTAGGGTAGTAAATCTCAAAATATCAAAAGCACCGCCTCTAAAAGAGGTAATGGAACTAGCGAGACCCCCATATATGAATAGAACCCCCGAAATATCGTTGATGCTAGGAAAGTATTAGAGGGCTATCTCTGCAATGAACTTTGCACGAGCTTGTGCTTAAGTTCATTGTGAGAAGAGCCTCCTGACATCACTAATTACACAATGGGTTTCACCACTCCCTATTCAGACACATACATTGAGTTTTATAGCCTTGAATAAGTTTACTCATAAAATCCGATTCCAAGGCTCTAGGTCCTATACTTGTTTGTGTACCCTAAAAAATAAAATCATTTGTAATCAATTTTAATTAATTAACGTTAATTTTAATGGATTTTGCTTACTCAAGAGGCGCGATCATGAAACTGATGATATTATGACTCAACATATATAAAAAGAAGCAAATGTAAAAACACTACTAAGTACTAGTCTTGAATTTCAATGAGATGGTATGCCTCTAAATGTTGTTTTCTAAAATGCAATCTCTACAATTTCAATGAAGTGCAATCTTTCTTAATATGACAAAATCAATGCAAAGTAACCAAAAGTGAAAATTCCATAAGTAAAATGCAATAAAGAAAATAATTTTGTATTTTTGATATAATGAAAAGAAAATGCAAGGACTGAATAACAACCTCACAGGAAGACCCTATTGTAATCAAAAGAAGACAAGCCAAGAAGGATGCCAAGAAGAAACTACCCATACAAATATGCAAGGATAAAAAATGAGAAAAATGAAAAGAAAGGAATTCTCCCAAAAAATCAACAATAAAAAGGTTTCCTATCACTATGTAGACACTTAACAGTAGGAATGGGGACCTAAGAAGTCTCAACAACTAGAAAAACTCACCTAGCAAACACCAAACGCAACCAAAAAAAATCAAGAGATGATGTATGCGACTGTTTAGGGAACATACGTGTATATGCGTGTCCTAAAGAAAGAACGCATGCGTATATACACAACTGTCAAGGGAAAACCCACGTATGCCAAAAAATACACTGCCAAGGGAAGGTTTAGGCCAAGAAACTCATATGCAAAGAAAAATATAGGCTATCAAGAAACAAGTGACACAGAAACTCATGCAAACAGAGAGAAAATCAAGGAGAAAAATACCCAATACCCCAAAAAGGAGATCTCCCAAGTGGAGTTGCCAATTATGTTACAAGGAAAATCTCTCTATGGCTAGGGGAAAACCACAACAGATAGAATGACACCCATAAATCAACTCTAATATTAAGTATGCTATATAAATGAAATTCTAACAAGAGAAGGATATAATCCTACCTCGTCCAGACGTTTGAAGAAGACCACCTTTGAGCACATGACCCAAAGCTCTATACTTTCAACTTGTCCTCAAAAACCAATATTCACAAGCATGTGGTATTAATATATTATGTTAGCATATAAATTAGCATAATCCATTAACATACATAACAAATGCACCCATGGAAAGAAATATAAATATTTTCGAGATATCAATTCGACGAGAAAATAGTATTTCTATTAATGTAATCAACATAAGTACATAGGTGACAAACTTTTACAACGACGCATATCAGAACCAAGAAACTAAGTCCCTCCAACTGGGCCTCCACCACTTCAATCCTCCACAAAGGAAAGCTCACTAGTAGGAGTCAATGGAGTTCTCCATCAAAAGATAGGAAGAGCTTGGGGGATGAACACAATATGTTCAGAATTTCAAGGACAAAGGGATGCAGACTCAATATGAAGTGAAATTTCTCCAAAGATCTTTGCTCTCAATGTTCAATTGTCAAAAAATTGTCTTCAAGGCTTGGATATGGCTCAATTTATAGCCTCCAATTGGAATTGAAGGGTCGAGTCGGAGCATTTCTAGTATATGGAAGGTCAAGGATCATGGATCATGTAAAATGACATGGAAACCCGACATATTTTTTAATTTTTGAGCACCAAACCTGATGTATGCAGGCTGTTATGGAGAAACCTGTGTATATGTGAGTTTTCTAATTGTAGGTTGCGTATATGGACAAAAATATGTATTTTTAGCTATAGAGTGAACTCAAAGGGGAAATGAAGTATGTAGAGAGAAATGGAAGGTCATCAAAGCAAGATGCATGGAGTGAGGCAAAATCCATTGTGCTTATAAAAGGCTTGTGGTAAAATTCAAACTGTAAACCATCTTTGAATTCTTTTATATGCCACAACCCAAAAAACATGAAAATACCTTCCTTAGAGAGATTGTCTACTGCCCTGTTTCTTTCCTTGTAAACATGACGAATAAAGAAAGTTCTATAAGTAGTCAGGATAATAAACACTTCATTCAATAGAGGGATAAGCCTGATATTATGACACTTTTGAGATTTTTTTATCCAATTTATAACCACCATTGGGTCACCAAAAAATTGATGATTGTATACCCCTTTTTCCCCGACAAAATTTATGAGCAGTTTTAATGCCATTAGTTCAGCGAAATTATTTGACCCTAGTCCCAAATCCATTTTTATTTTGAAATAGCAAGAATTTGAAAAATACAAGACAATGCTTCCACCACATAACTATCCATCATTTTGTGAATATCCATTAAAATAATGCCATGGGTGAGAGTGATCCACTGTTTATTCCTCCACTTTCCTGACTGATAGAGCATATTTCCCTTGTGGTAAGTGTGAGAGGATGTTGAGGCTTTGAATGACTATATGTTCAAGAATGGAATATTTATCAGAGAAAATGGCCGAGTTTCAGGCCAACCACACTCCTCAATTTATTAACAATGGGAGATATTTTAGATTATAATTTTGGGGTTGTGTAGCCATGTTCCCCAGGCTTCTTCAATGTTTTGCCTGTTCCAAAAATAGTCCTGAATAAGGGTTCTTGAACATTTTTTCCATATCTGAAGTAAAAAAGAACAAAAGAGGAATAGGTGTGTGATTGATTCCTCATTAGACTTGCGGAGTGGACACCAGACCAAACCTTCTAAGCCTATCTGCTTCATTATGTCCCATGTTGGTACCTTGTTCCTAATCAAGCACCATAAGAAAAGTCAGGATTTTAAAGGAAAAATAAATAATTATCATACTCATCATACATTTTATAAATCAAACAACAACAACATTAACATGATATGAAAAAACACAATATACATGTATGTTACATTGTTTATAGCGCACCGGTGTGGTTGAAAGTGCACCAGTGTGGTTGTTATGTAAAAATGCACCAAAAACAATTTAATTGACAAAGTACATATGCAAAGATATGCAGTTAAAGTTTTTAGGAGGTTGTGCTTTGCAGAGGAAATCACTCTTCGGTGCCTGTTGTAGGAGCTAGTCGACCCCGCTGACTAGACCCACCAGTCAACTAGCCAAGTCAACTGGAATATTTGATTAGGAATTCAGTTGAACAGACAGTTAGCGTTGGCCGACCAAGCAGTTAAAGAATGTAATTGACTGGTAACTATATATCATACATATATATACATTATCATGTAATGGAAAGACAAAGGTTTTTTTGGACATATATATAATGCAAGCTATTGATGGTTCTCCCCCACTTGTGTATGCTCTTTTATAATGATTTGTGTAAGGATTTGCTGGAAAACTTCTCATACTTTCCCCTATACTACAACATTGGTTCCATAGACGATAGTTCTTAGCTCAAGCATGCACAACAAAAACACACATAGATGCTAACTTTGGAAGACATACATGAATGGTGAGAGTGTAAAATTGTCAATTACATCTAGAACTATGCAAGAAGAAATTGACTGATGCTCGCTGAAGCACACACTCAATTCTTCTCGGAAACTCATGAACTATTTCTGGAAGCCATTCTAGAAGCATTCTTTGCATATCTCAATCATCCTAATGTGTAGACTCACTCATGATGAGAAGTTGACGCACAATATCATAAACAGAGGAAGAAGAAACTTAAATGAGTGGGTCGAGAGGATTTTGAGAGACTACATCAAAGATCAAGAAATTAAAGATAGAGAGTCAGTCAAACTATCAAGAATAGATTCTATACGAAATTACATGACAGATTCCTTTGCATCGTCCCTTCTCTACTAAATAAATTCCTCTTAGACAAAGGATTGGAAAACATTATTGAGTACTGATCCCCTTTGAAAAATCCTCCTCCAAACTCCAATTGGAAAAAGAGATCATGAGAGTGGGAAGCATTCTTGGAAGCTAACAACAAAGATACCAGAGAATCCTGGGATTATTTTTCAAAGAAATGAGCGTAGAAAAAATGACAATGGAAACTGTCGACCGTGACTAATTTGGGTCGATGTTGGGAGGCTGGATCATCCATGGGACAAGATAAGTTGAAGTTGAAGTTAAATATAAAGTTGACTTGAATTTGAACCACACCCAAGTCAAAAATTCCAGAAGTCGAGAGAAAGATAACTACATCAAATGAGAAATTTGTACGTCGAATGTAGATCCATAAACCATCAACAGATATTCAAAAAATAGAGTGGGATAAAAGGAAAAAGAAACGAGAAGAGTTACAAAAAGAGAGGAACTGCTACATATGGGGTCAAAATTCGACAAAAACTTTCGACAATAAGGATAAATTCAATCATATTGTCGTAAATTGTTAAAATTTTTATGTTTTTTTTTGGGGCACCTCGATAACGTCAGACTTCTGATGAACATTTAACCCCATCAATTTTTCGATGAATGTAGATGATATTTCATTGATCTATCGATGAACCTTGAGGATTCTAGCTACCCATTTGAAAATGGTTTAATGGTCACTGACTTCACTGACTTGGTCACCTTTGACATAGTCAACTTTCGTCAGAAGATTGACGAAGGTTAATGTTTTCGACAATTTTGTTGTTGGTGCAACGGTTATAAAATATTTTTATGCTCATTGTTCATTGTACGATTTATTAGTCTTTTTGTTATGTGCTAGTTGCCTCAAATCCAATTCTCGATCTGCATAGCTCTGATTTTGTATTTTGAAGGTTACAAGTTTTTAATATTATTTTGTTTCTATTTTAAATACACAGATTGGATCCCTAACCCTTAGAACCTCTTTCATTTAGGGACACAAATGTTCCCCTAGAAAATAGGTATGAACATGTCTACTCAATTCCATTTAATTATTATACAATTTGTCTTGGTGTAGTTATCTTTTATTGTTTGATTTTATTACTTTCTTATAGTCAAGCTTTGGAACTTATGTGGTAAAAAATGTACGGTTTTGATTTGTTGATTAATTTTTGATTACTGTTGTAAACCTTTAATAAATTTATGACAAAAATGGATTAATTCTCTAGTACATATGGGGTCAATATAATTCAATGATATTTGTACCATAAGAATACATAATTCCTATATTAATGTATTTATATTGCTTCGGTGGATTTTGTTGTAAATATAGGAAATCTCAATGCTAACACTTGAAGAGATTCAAAGGACGGTTGCTAGGTTAAGGGTTGTATGGGAGGCACTGGTCGATACTGATGTAAAATTTTATTTCCCTTGCAATCAATGCAGAGTTGAGAAGAAAAAGACTTGTAAAGAAAACATCTAAAAGAAATTGTTTTACATATGGACATTGTGAAGGGGGGCATACATTTTGTCCCATGGTAAGTTATTCATTATATATGTCTCTGTATTGATTCTATTTATAAAATTTTCTTTTGTTTCAATTTTTTTATATACACTAATGTTATTGATTGTTTGTAATTGAAAATATAAATCTCCACAAGTGTTTGTTGCTGGACAAATATCTGCCAAGTAGTAGTAGAAATATTATTGTAAAAGATGTGGAAGACGATATGAATATTGAATATCATGTCAATCCTATGGAAGAAGATGACACCAATAATATTGTTGAGCCAGATGATGGGACAAATAGATTGATCCAGAACATATTTGTTCCTATCGATGAAGAAAACGATGATGATATTTATGATGTACCTTTGCTTGAGAAGGCAGAACAACCCCTTTATGAAGGCTCAAGAACACATATTCTCTCTTCTATAATGTTGTTGGTGAATTTGAAGGTATTGAATTGTTTGTCAAACACTTGTCTCACACAGATCCTAATGTACGTAATATAATTCGTCACATATTATACATAAAGGTTGACTTCATTTTTCTTTATTTTTAGTGTCAATTAACGTGTAAATTAATGATGAAATACTTTTTGTTACTATTATTTACATTAAGTAGTTTTTGTTTTTATGTTGTATATTGTTAGGTGAATTTTCCTTACCACCGTCAAATAATTTGCCTCACACATACCGAGAGATGTGTGGTATTATGAAAGATATTGGAATGGAGTATTAGGATATTAATGCATGTTTGAATGATCATATTATATATTATGGACAATATGCATCATAAATGAAATTCCCACAACGTCAAATTAGTAGATATCACCAATCAAGTAACAAAAAAGGTGCCTCACAAGGTTCTTCATCATATTCCAATAATTCCATGTTTGCAACGTTTTTTTAGGTGCCAAAGCATTTCATATTTTATGGATTACCATGCATGAAACATAAGTGAAGATGGTTCTGCATTTAGGAACATCGAAGAAAGATGGATACTTTTTAAAGAAGAACCTCGTTATGTTAGGATTTCATTGGCATCTAACGATGTCAATCCATTTGGTGAGATCAGGTCTATTTACTTAGTGTGACCTATTTTTTTTATAAATAATAACCTTCCTCCTTTGATGTCAATAAAGAGGGAGCACACAATGTTGACAATGATTGCTCTAGGTATTTGTTTAAAAAATTGGTTTGAGCGCTGTATTTTGTTTTTCTTATCCATTGCATAATTACTTATATATATACAAGGTAGTAATTGTGTGTCCTTTCACCCAATTAGTTAAGTACCAAGTGAAATATATGAATTTATATATTGAGCCTCTTGTCGACAAACTACTAAATTTATGGGATGGCATCAATATGTACAACATCTCTAGACCAGTATGGCAGACAATTTCAATTCCATGGAATACTTACATGGACAATTCATGATGCCCCAGTGCTAACACATTTTTGTGGTATGTAACATACTAATGGAATTTAATAGTATATATAATTTTATGAAAATATTATTCATGCTTCTTAAATATCAATTCCTCATTATATAAATAATACTGACAATAATCCATATAATCTTGGAGGTCTTCAAACAAAGGGTAAATTTGCATGTCCAGTTTGTGGTCCTAGGATGAAATCGCTTCATTCAAGAAGTCTAGGAAAGGAGGTATTTGATGAGTATAGGCACTTCCTCCCTAAGAACCATAGGTATCGAACTACAAAAAAACATCTTTTCAGTTTGAAAGAAGAGACTAGAATAAAACTATGAAGAATGACACCTCACCTATGGAAGTTGGAATATAATAGATTAAACCATGAATGTAATCATTTAGTCTACATGTCTGCATATATATATTAATGATTTACTATTTTAATTTCTATCGAATTCTATTTATTGTATCTAACAATTATTTGTAATATCATTAATTGTTTTTCATAATTGTCATCAAGGAATTAATGGGCTTCCACAAGGAATGAAAAGTTACCCTGTATAATTCAATAGGTTGCCCTACTATGAGAACCTACAAATAGATCATTTGTTTGATACAATGCATATTGGGAAGAATGTAACAAAAACATTGTGGAGAATTGTAGATGGAAAGAGTGACAAAGAAAACATTGTCAAAATTTGTACTGACATTCAAGAAGCCAATCATGCACTACAAATTGTTGTTTATTCAAATAGCAATGGAGTACACTGAAATAGTCTTCCACGGTTATTTACAAAGCAAGAAAGCAATGTTGTAAAAGAATTCATTTGAAAAATTAAATTTCCCATGGGATTTGCTTCAAACATAACATAAAGAATATCTTAACAAAGAAAGGTGAATTTGGTGGGGTGAAAACTCATGATTGGCATACCTTCATTAAGGTAATTATTTTGGACATAAATTTCTATATTGGTAAATATACGACTTTTTAGTATTAAAATATGGCTTTCTTTTCCTAAAAATTAATGATCCCTTTGTTGTTACAATATGTTCTACCTCTATCTCTACCCGACAACTTTGACAACAGTGCAAAACAAGTTATATATGATTTTGGAAAATACATGAGGTAAATATTAATGATTTATATGCAAAATTATTGTTGCTCAACTTGTTGGCATTTGTTTTACTTTTGATGTATATTTATATGACGTTGTTGTTGAAACCTATGATCTGATTTGTTATATCATGTGTAGGTGGTTGTCATCTAAAGAAACCCATAAAGAAGATATAAAATATTGGAGAGAAATTCCTCAACTAATGTGTGAAATGTAAAATTATCTACCTCCAACATTTTTCAGTACACAAGAACATTACCTCATACACTAAGTTGAGGGGATTGAAATGTATGGACTTGTACACACAAGGTCAATTTGGATGGTGGAGAGGCACTTGAAGTCATTGAAGGCTTCCGTTAGATAGAGAACACATCTTGAGGGATCTATGGTATATCAATCCTTGGTGTATATTAGTCAATATCTCCCTAAATTAGCAACAAAAATCATGACGGTGCCTTAGATTTGGGATCTCAACTACATTAAAAAATTTGAAGGGGGAGTCTTGGTCGGGAAAGGTGGAATGAGGAAAGTGAAAGATAATTAGATGATAGAGATCTATAATAATTTGCATCAATATTGATTTATTTCTATATTGTACTTTTTAAAGTTTTATTTAGCTTCCATGATCAATCATTATTTAATCTTTTCTCTAATTACTAATTTTTATTCTTTTTTCATACAATTGGTCGAGAGTGGGATGCACTACATCTATACATCATAAAAAATCTTGATTGGATGAAAGTATGGATAGATCGATGTAATATACAATGTAATAGTAGGTTATCATGGGAAGGGATGGCTACTTTTCTTAAAGAAGTTCATCGTAATCAAGATACCAATATTACTCAGAGGGAAATTGATATAGCATATGGTTTAAAAGATAAACATGCAAGCATGTTACTCACCCACATCATGTTTTAGTTATTTTCAATTGTATTAATATAGGTCATGGTGAGTTTCTTTTATAAAGTCTTACTAATTCTAAATATCATGTTTATTCATTGACAAATATGCATTTTTTACATGTGGGGCATATTGCAGTTGAAACACCACAAGGCTATGTGGAGCACTAGCCACAAATTTCGCATCCAAAAGTTAGATGATAAGAAGAAAAGCTTTGATTTTGGGATAAGTGTAGTCTTTTAGGTCACTAATGTTTCCTCTAGAAGTGACAAACATCCAACAATATCTGAAAATAGATACTATGGGTATTTGAATGATATAATGAAGTGTGAATTTAATTCCTTCAAGTTAGTTTTGTTCGAGGTCAAATGGTACAAGTTATGAATGAATGAACATTATCCTGAAAGAACTGTTATTGAGAATGCCAATGGATTTATCATGGTTAATACAAGGACATTTGAGCTAGGTACAAAAACTTATGCTTTTCCAAGCCAATGTGAGCAGGTATTTTATTTAGAGGTTCCAGGTAAAACAGGTTGGTCATACATTGTTAGATATGATCCAAGAGGAAGGCTTGTAACGTATAATGTACCAGAAGAATATGATAGTGAATAAGAATAATATGAAGAGGAACATGAGGTAGATGTACCGTCAGATGAATAAGTCAAAGAAGTTGAGCCAGATGTAGATGACAATGTTCTTGACGATCATATTGATGATGATATTATTGAAAATGACTTTGATGATGATGATGCTGATATGTCCAATCCTTTCAACATTGATTCTAAACCAAATGATTCAGATGTATACTTGGATGAAGACTTAGATGATCAATGATATTGAAACAATGATAAAATGTAGGATTTATGTGATCATTATCTTTTCGCAGTCTTCATCATCATCATCATCATCATCATGGTCATGGTCATCATCATTTTCATGGTCATGGTCATCTTCATCATCATGGTCATCTTCATGGTCATCATCATTGTAATTTTCATCGTCATGGTCATCATCATCATCATCATCAACAACAACAACATCATGGTCATCATCATCATCATCATCATCATGGTCATAATCATCACCATCATCATCATCATGGTCATCATCATCATCATCACCATCATCATCACTGTCACCGTCATTGTCATCATCATCATCATCATTGTCATAATCATC
>JASDQU010790052.1:125315-145907 GCA_032191745.1 Picea mariana | reverse complement strand
GACTGCATGGTTGTATTGATGGCGGCGACATTGGCATTGAGTTGTTTCACTTCTTGTTGGGTCTCAATGGGACCAGATTGCAAGGTGTTGAAGCGAGCTTCCAAGTCTTGGCTACGAGTATGGGCCATGAGGATGGGGGAACTTAAAAGGGGCGGGTGGGGTAATTTTTTTTTTGCCGAAAAAATGATATGGATGAATGTGATAAGGGTGAAGAGATGAGTCCAATGGAATAGGTCTGAAATAATGGTGAAAAAATTTTCCAATTTTTTTTTTTACGGAGTTATACTCTGGTCTGAAGAATACTGCAGAGAAGAAATGCCCAAATGCTTAACCAGAAAGAAATGTGTATTTACTTGGCAACCCGAACATAGTTGCATGGAAATATATCTTGTCTATTTTAATTTGTTTATGTTTCTATCCCCAAGGGTTAGGTATTCAAGGGTTCTACAGACAAGGGTTTGCCCTGTGCTATAGTTCTCTGATATATGTGCGAGGTCCAACAGTAGTACTCGACCCAATATATTAGGACACTAACTAAGGAGGATAGACCATACCCTTAGTCGTACTACCTGACTACCCAAGTACTAGAGAGTATCTTCCCGAGTGCTGTTCTCGGTGACACTATAACAGTTAGGCGGCCGATCGGTTTATCTAAAGAGGGCTTCAGGTAATCTAGGCCAATCCATACACAAGTGATGTCTGATGCGCTACCACTCGAAGGGATACCAACAGGGGTTACAAGGGTGGCCAACATATGTGTGCTTAAGTACCACTTGTATTTCCTACGTGTATGAATCCCTCAACCGCGGGTTTATGCGCGTAACGACAGATCTCCATGGCTTAAAGATGTCGGAATACGTCTCTACCCTGAAAAAAAATTTAACCCACACTTTCTACCAAGGAAATTTCTCTGATACCACTTGTAATATACCAGATATAAAATGTATGCAGAACAGAAATAAAATGCTAGTAATGGTAGAATAACAACAATATAACCAGAACATTCACCACAATAACACTGAAATGATATAACAATAACAACATAAATAACACTTTGAATATGAAAGCAATGTTCAAGGGCCTCTTCGAGGGGGAAACCTCCAGTTTAGAAGAGCTCTATTACAATAATCTCCAAGCTAGGGTTCTCATACCCTCGACTCCTATTTATACTAAAAAGAAGCATCTAGAGGAAGATCCTTCTAGAAGCGGAGTCTTCTATTGGGTCTTCTTACATCCGCCTTATTCTATTTTATTGAAAGGCCTTATTAATATTGACCTTTATTACATACGAATATATTGTTCTACCTATGTGCGGGTTAGGACCCTAACAGATCCATAGAGGTTAGTACAGGAATCATCACTAAAGTAGATGTAAGTGAAGAGACAAAAGCATGATAAGGATTAGTCGAGTGAGGATATATGTTGCTCCCACATGAAGGGTTCCGTGAAGAAGGTAGCCCGTACCATAAAAATGATTCCCTCCACATGAAATACCAGAGGACATATGGAGACTCTCCATGAGAAGAGTGTTCGTAGGAACTGACATGGCAGACGAAGGATACATGGATGGGGTGTAATAAGTAGAATAACCACCCATTTGACCATTGGATCCTGAAACAGTGTGGCTAGGATTGGATCTGTAAGAGGGGAGATTCCAACCCCCCATAGTGAGAGTTGGTTGAGGGACATGACTCCTATCAAATGAAGATGTAGATGGGGAGCCATCGTGCCCCTGGATCCAAAACTAGGATTCATAAAAGCAAGAAAGGGAGAGGATGGAAAGGGTGAAGGCATGTTTGGCATACCAAGAGGAAAATGATTAGAGACCCAAGGCATTGAATGAGTGTTGTAATTCTTCATACCATTATGAAAATCGAACGGATTCGTCCCCATGAAATGAGTGAATGTCATGGGGGAGGTAGCGATAAAGGAGGGAGCCAAAGGAACTACACTATCCATGATAATGACAACTCAATGCACGATATAAAATCCTAAGGTTGACAAATAATCAAAGAGCACACCAAAATAAAATCAAAAGGCCAAAATACACACAAACAGGGTAAAGTGGCTGAAATGGGTCTCCCTCTCTAAAATAGGTATGCCTCACCCTAGAGGGGCTTGAGACTCCTCTGCTAAAGATTGGAGGTATCAAAATCAATTATAAGTCCCCTCATGGGATTGACAACTAGTCGGTCAGATCCCCCCGGAGAGGTAATCCTCCATAAACACTATGTGCTGTCCGACCCTTATCTGATCCAGGGTACCTGCAAAATTACCCCTGCAAATAACTTATGTGGTACATAAGTCAAGAAACTAAGCAACCACGATATAAACGATGCACAGATAGACAATCGTCAGTCAGGTCCACCATATGGGTAGGGTAACAAAGCCCAAAACCTCAAAAGCACCGCCTCTCACAAAGGTAAGGGTACTAGCAAGATCCCCATATACAAATAGATCCCCATAAATATATCTGACGCTAAGAAGGTATCGGGGGGATATCCCTTCAACCAACCTCACGCGACATCATGCTTAACTCTGGTGTAAGCGAAGCCTCCTGATATTACCGATTATACAATGGATTTCTCCACTCCCTTAATCAGACATATATGTTGATTTAATAGCCTTGGATAAGTTTACTCACAAAATCCTATTCCAAGGCTCTAAATCCTAAGCTAGTTTGTGCACCCTAGAAAAATAAAATCGTTACTAATCAATTTTACATTATAGCGTTACTTTTAGTGGTCTTGCTTACTCAAAAAGGTGTGGTCGTGAAACTAGTGATGTTATGACTCAACAAGTAAAATAAATGAATATGAATACAATGCAAAGTCCTAAATTCAATTCCCAATAAATGATATGCTTTTCAAAATGCAATTCTCAATTCAGTGCTGCAATTCCAAATAAAATGCAATATTTCTTTACATGTACTAAGATCAATGATAAAGACTCAAAAGATCAAATGCCAACAATGTAAAATGCCTAATATTTTTGTATTTTCAATATAAAAGAATGAAAATGCAAGGACTGAACAACAACTTGATATAAAATCTCTACTGTATGTAAACAAAGACAAACCAAGTAGGATATCAAGAAGCAAGACACCCAGCCCAAGATGCGAGGACATTCAAATGAAAAGGATGATGAGAAAGGCACCAACCAAAAATTCAACCAAAGATAGGTTTTCTGTCATTCCACAGATGCTTAACCTTCATAACAAAGACCCAAGAAGACTCAACAATCATCAAAACCTACCCAACAACCATCAAACCTAGCAACCAAGCAACAAAGGGTGATGTACGCATCTATTTAGGGGAAAAGCGCATATATACATGTCTTGTAGAAGGAAAACATGCGTATGTACGCGACTATCAAGAAAAAACCCATGTATATGTGTCAAAATACAACCATGTTGGTTGTGGAGCCTGATTATCTTCCTGATTCAGAGGTCTTTGTTTTCAGTCGTGTTTATACCCCATGAAGAATTTACACCCCAGAAGAATGTACACTCATCCACGTGGGAGAGTGCAGGGGGGGATTACCCCCCCTGTGGGGTCTGGGCAGCGATCCCCCCAGCTGGGGAGTTTGGGGGCAAGTGGGCTCCCGATGGGGATTCGGGGGACAATGTTCCTCAATGGGGGTTTGGGGGCAAATACCCCGAAGGAAAAATTTCCTTGTAAATGTATATTGTAATTTCATTGTAAGTCTGGACCGTTCATTATAAGGTCGCAGATCTAATGGTAGAAGTTATGTTAGGGTTTTTTTCCCTATAAGGCAACCCTCTTTTATGAGGGAAATGTATTGCGGCTAGGTATCATAGCGAATATTGTATTATGAGAGAGGAGACTGTGAGAGAAAGAAGAGGAAGTTACAACAGGTTTGTTGTAGGTTGTATCCCTTAATTTTCTGATAATAATAAAGGAAGGACCTAACATTTTCTTTGGTGGATGTAGCCCACACTGGGTGAACCATGTATATCTGTGTCTCTATTGTATTGTGTATATTCTGTGTTTTATTTCCGCATTTGATTTATTTTATTTCTCTGTGATCATGTTTTTCTAACAACTGGTATCAAAGCGAGAGGTAACTCACAGGAAAAGAGGGTTCCTGTTTTGAGTGGGAGCAATGGCAAAAGATGGAAAGTTTAGGGTCGAGAAATTTAATGGCCAAAACTACCAATTATGGAAGATGCAGATGGAAGATTATTTATATCAGAAGGATATATTCCTACCATTAGGCAGAATAGAAAAGAAGCTGACAACTATGGAGGAAGAAGAATGGGAGATTCTTGACATAAAGGCTCTAGGAACGATACGACTGAGCCTAGAAGCATCAGTGGCTTTCAATATTTTGAAAGAAAATACAATGAAGGATTTGATGGACACATTGACTAAATTGTATGAAAAACCCTCAACGTCCAATAAGGTATTTCTAATGAAGATATTATTTAATATGTAGATGTCAGAAGGTAGGTCATTTGCAGATCATTTAAATGAATTTAATACAGTTACTAATCAACTAAGTTCTGTAAAAGTGGACTTTGATGATGAGGTTAGGGATATTCTAATCTTGTGCTCATTGCCAGAAATCTGGAATGGCTTGGTCATGGATGTAAGTAACTTTGTCTCTGGTTCAAATACTTTAAAATTTGATGATGTTGTTGGTGTTATCCTTAGTGAGGAAATGCGACGGAAAATCACAGGTGAGACATCAGGTAATGCGTTGAACATGGAGAACAGTGGAAGAAAAAATGATAGAGGAAAGGGCTCAGGGAACTGTGTGAATTCTAGGAAGGTCAGATCTAAATCCAGACTTGGAAATATAGAGTGCTGGAATTGTGGGAAGAAAGGACATCCGAAGAAAGTCTGCAGAGATCCAAAGAAACAATGAGATGGACAACAAGAGAAAAATCAGGAAGAAAATGTAACAAGTGATGTGTTACAAGATGCTTTGATTCTTTCTGTAGATAATATTTATGAGTCTTGGGTGGTAGATTCATGGGCTTCATTTCATGCCACACCCCATAAGAAACATTTTCTAGATTATTTTCAAGGTGATTTTGGACATGTTCATTTGGGTGATGATGCACCATGCAAAATTGTTGGAATGGGAAAGGTAATAAAGCAAAGCAATGGAAACCAATGGTTGTTGAAAGAGGTAAGACATGTTCCAGATCTAAGGAAAAATCTAATTTCAACAGGTCAGTTGGCAAGTGAAGGTTGTATATCCATATTTACAGATAAGGTGTGGAAGCTCATCAAAGGATCATTGGTGATAGCAAAAGGAGAGAAGGTAGTTACATTGTATTTATGTATTGGTAATACTGACTCTTCTATCTCTTTATCTTCTATAGGAGTGGATACAACACTGTGGAATCATAGGATTGGACACATGAGTGAGAAGGGGATGCAAATACTTCACAAAAGAATTTTTTTTCCAGATCTTAAACAAATTGATTTGGACTTCTTTGAGCATTGTGTTTATGGAAAACAAAAGAGAGTCAGATTTCTCAGAGTCGGAAAAGAAAAGAAGAGGGAAAGGTTAGAGCTTGTGCATACATATGTATGGGGACCAACTCAGGTATCATATCTTGTTGGCTCTTGTTATTATGTTACTTTTATTGATGATGGAACTAGAAAAACTTGGGTTTATTGCATTCGACAAAAATATGATATTTTTGATACTTTTAAGAAATGGAAAGCTTTGGTTGAGAATGAGACAAGAAAAAGGTTGAAGTGTCTCAGATCAGATAATGAAGGTGAATATTGCAAAAAGGATTTTGATGATTACTGTTCATACCATGAGATTCGTAGAGAGAATACAGTTCCAAGAACACCATAAGAAAATGTTGTGTCAGAAAGGATGAACAAGATAATCATGGAGCGTGCAAGGAGTATGAGATTGCATCTTGGTTTGCCCTTACAGTTCTCGGAAGATGCTGTAGATACTTTTGTTTACTTAATAAACAGAGGACCTTCAAGCTCTTTGGATGGTAGAATTCCAGAGGAGGCATGGATAGGTAAAAAGGTAAACTATTCCTTTTTGAAGACTTTCGGTTGTGAATCATTTGTCCATATTGATAAAGAAAATAGAACAAATCTTGGGGAAAAATCCAAGAAGTGTACGTTTATTGCATACAATGTTAATGATTTTGGTTATCGCTTATGAGATTATGAAAATAACAAAATCATTAGGAGTAGAGATGTCATATTCAATGAGAAGTTCATGTACAAAGATCAATTGCAGGGAAAGAAACAGGAAAAAGAAAAACCAGAATACACAGTGCTTCATGAGACCACTGAAAAAGAAATTCCAAAGGAACCAGAAAATCAAAATGTACAACAACAGTAGCAACAAGTACCTCAAAATCTTGCAAGTGTTGTTATAAGATCTACCAGGTTAAGTAGATCCCCTGAACGATACTCTCCTTCATTGTATTATTTATTGTTGACTGATTCTGGTGAACTAGAATGTTATGAAGAGGCAATGCAGGTAGACACCAAAAAGAAGTGGGAGAAAGGCATGAAAGAGGAAATGGATTCCTTGGTAAATAACCATACTTGGGACTTGGTTCAGTTGCCTGCAGGAAAAAGAGCATTGCAGAATAAATGGGTTTACAAGTTGGAGGAAAAAAGAGGTACATGGCTAGACTTGTTGTAAAGGGGTTTGCACAAAAGAAAGGTATAGATTTTGATGAAATATTTTCTCATGTTGTTAAAATGACTTCAATTAGGACTATTTTAAGTCTTTTGACAGTAGAAGATTTGCATCTTGAACAGTTAGATGTAAAAACAACTTTTCTCCATGGGGATTTGGAGGAAGATATTTTTATGCAGCAGCCGCAGGGGTATGAGGTCAAAGGGAAGGAGAATTTGGTATGCAGGTTGAATAAGAGCTTGTATGGCCTAAAGCAAGCTCCAAGGTAGTGGTATTTGAAGTTTGACAGGTTTATGACATAACAAGGTTATAGTAGATGTCATTCCGATCACTATGTTTATTTTAAAAAGATAGAAAATGGAAGCTATATTATCTTGCTATTATATGTAGATGACATGCTTGTTGCAAGGTCTAATATGCAGGATATAAATGTGCTCAAGAAGAAATTAGTTAATTCATTTGCGATGAAGGATTTGGGTGCTGCAAATAAAATCCTTGGTATGAGAATAACAAGAGACACGAAAAATTGCAAATTGACATTGTCTCAGGGTGAGTACATAGAGAAGTTGTTGGGGAGGTTTAGAATGCAGAATGAAAAACCAATTAGTACACCTTTGGTTAGCCATTTCAAATTAACTAAGGAAATGTGTCCCAAGACACAAGAGGAGATAAAATACATGTCCAGGGTCTCTTATTCATCAACAACTGACAGCTTGATGTATGTGATTGTTTTCACAAGACCAAATATTTCACATGCAGTGGGAGTTGTGAGCAGGTATATGAACAATCCAGGTAAATAACATTGGGAGGGAGTAAAGTGGATTCTCAGGTATTTGAGAGGTACTGCTACTCATGCATATGTTTTGGAGGTTCTGACACTTTTGCTACATGGATATGTTGATTCAGATATGGAAGGTGATAAAGATAGCATGAGGAACACCACGGGGTATGTTTTTACTATAGGTGGAACAACAGTAAGTTGGATTTTGAAACTACAAAAGGTTGTTGCAATTTCAACAACAGAAGCAAAGTATGTTGCTGCTACAGAGGCTAGTAAATAAATGATTTGGTTATAAAGGTTTATGGAAGAATTGGGAAAGAATCAGGAGAATAGCAGGTTGTACTGTGACTGTGAGAGTGCCATTCATCTTGAAAAGAACTCAACCTTTCATTCAAAGACTAAGAATATACATTTGAGGTACCATTTCATACGATTCGTCTTGGAAGATGGACATTTGAAGTTGGAAAAGATACACACTAGTTAGAATCCTGCATACATGTTAACAAAGGGAGCAACCAAGGAGAAACTGATTTCTTACTCAGTTTCAATTGGTCTTCAAGCATGAATGTGAATATGAGAAATTTTCCAGGTCCAATAAGGTTCATAGTCCAACAGATACAACAACGGTGGATTTGTTGAGATCAGTCTCCAAGTGGGAGATTGTTGGTTGTGGAGCCTGATTATCTTCCTGATTCAGAGCTCTTTGTTTTCAACCGTGTTTATACCCCATTAAGAATTTACAACCCATAAGAATGTACACTCATCCATGTGGGGGAGTGTAGGTGTTATAACCCTAAATTGCACCACACATGCTTACCTGGCATCATGCCAACTCATATCCCTTCTTTGCCAGTCCGTAGGGTATATTTCCCAACAACAGAATTGGCGACTCCACTGGGGAAGATACTCTTAGGGTTTCCGGATTTAGTTGAGGTTTTTTGGGTAGTTTAAAGGATTATATTTTCTGTTTCTTTGTTTTTCTGTTTTTTGTTAGGTCAGAGCTAGCAAGGAACCTGGTTCTTTATACCAGTTTTTTCCTTGACTGTTGCTTGACGATCATTATCGGGACACACAAAGGTACACGCGGCCTGCAGAAGGTCTGCACGCGTGTAACCCGCGCCCTAACCTTCTATAACCCACGTTTGAACTCCTGATGTAAGGTTTTCAGTAGCGCGTAAGAGTCAGATAGCTTGAGAGGAAGTCCTCCTCTTCCCTGTCAGAATTATACATTCTCAGGGGGATTTCTGGATCCTGTCTGAATCTTGCTAGTTCATAGTCTTGTCTCAGTTTGCTTTATTGCATTTTGTTATTCTTTGTAATTATTTTTCTTTTATGTTGGAAGAAGTATCCAAGCCTTCAAGAGACCCTGGTTGTCAATACTGAAGGCCTCTTCCAGGTCTGGGCTACCCGTGTGTAGTTTTTTCTTGGATTTTATATCTACACGCGGCCTGTGCCAATTCAGCCCGCGGGTACCTGCACTCTATTATAGCTCATCACGCGTTTGCATGCGTGTTGTTTCAGTGACAGTAGCGGGCTTGACATGTTGCTTTTCAATCAGGGTGGGGCAGTCATCCCCTCTTGTGGTGAGAAGTGTTCCTCTCAGGAGTTTGAGTCTAGGGTTGCACAGTCAGTAGGTTAGGGCCTCTTATCCTTAGCCTGCTTTTTCTTAGTTGATGTTGGATAGAAAAGATAAAAAAAATAAAAAAATTGTGTTTCATGGTTTTTAGACAAGCATAAGAAGCAGTGCTCTCTCGATTGCCATTGTGTGTCATTGCTCTGTTTCTTTGCGATTTGCGCTTTAAGCCAGAATTTTATTTTGTTTTCTTGGTTTTGTGCTTGTCGGCATTTTCCCTTTGTTGCTTCATTTAGCACTCAAATAAAAAAAAGAAAGATATATATCGCTTTTTCATTTTCTTCTTTGTTTGAAGATTGTGTTGTTGCATCAATAGCTAGGGAGAAGTCTTTTTGTTCATAAGTTTTGGCAGTGCATTTAGAGAACAAGTAGCTCATAGTTGAGCGAAAATTCCTTTATGTTTGTTGCATGAAATCTTAGTAAAATTGAAAAAAAAAAGAAGTCTTTCTTTGTGAAAAGTTGTTGATTTTTGCATTCGGTAAAAGTTTTTTGTTTCCAACATTTTTTTTATTCATTTTTTCTTTGAGTCTTTACACACCATCAGTTTCACTTTCATACCTTGTGACGTAAAAAATCTCATAAAAGCAACGCTAATTTAAAATCTATTAGACTTTTTGTTTGAAGGGTTCATACACTAGTTCAGGACTAGAGCCTTGGAATAGGTTGGAGAGGAAACTCTCCAAGGCCACTCAAAACCAAACATTGGAGTATGTGATGGGGAGTGTAGAAGTCCAGTTACGTGGAAGTTATTCGGGACCCCCCTCTAACACAGGGGATAAACACGAGGTCGCGTGAGGAAAGGTAGCAGAGATAACCCCTCCAAAGCCGGACTAAGAGTAGTGGAGAACACATATCGAGGATTTGTTGAGGGAATCCATCGTTTGCATTTTCCATGGGGCTTCGTGGGTCTCGAATCCGTTCGAGGTCCTCAGTCGTCTTCCAGACCATTTTCTCTTAATACCCTTGACAGATTTCGGGCTTGATACCCTGCTCATTGTGGTCTACCCGACTATCGACTGTATCCGCCTGGTGACTGTTCGCGTGCTGGCAAACTAGTTGCCAATATTTTTAGGGACATACACGGGTGACTGCGGGGGTATACTGCGGTACCTAGGATAGACATTGGGCCACACTTTGCAGAGTATACCCGGAGGGTGCTTCCTTTTTCGAGTTGCACTTGCACCGGTAAGTTGCTCTAGTGTTGGTTGTTGTAACTGTTTTTCAAAATAGTTAGTGATTGCTTGTCTTATCTCTTAGGGGCTTCTTTTTTAGTGTGTGTTACTGTTTGATCATGTAGAATACCTTAGCGTATCGTGGATCTTCTCACACAGTGAAGGATCCAGAGCTCCGCCGGTCACGAACGCTTCTGGGCTTGCCACCGGTTATACTGGAGCCACCCCCACCACCATTGAGGTGGAAGCTAGACCAACAAGGGTCTTTCGAAGCAACCGGGTTACAAACCATTGTGCCCGAACAACTCCCGGAGGAATCAACTGCCAATCTTGGTTCGGTTGAAACCCCAACCACTGATACTTGGCCGCAAGTTATTGTGCTAATTCAATTTTATGAACGCCTATCAGTGCCTCACACAACTATGGAAACAAACGTTGTTACTTCCTCTGGGAATTCTTCCATTCCCACCACCGTTGCTACCACAGGAGAAGCATCTCCTAACTTGCCATTGTCGGTCCGGGCCACCATGGTCTCAACCGCAACTACGTCTCACAGTGGACCAACCCCATCTATCGTGGCAGCCACAAATCCCTTCACACCTAGTGCGACAGGCTCTCCGTTTTCATACGGGATGCCTAGTTCGAGCACAAGTCCTGCACTCACTCACTCCACTTTACAGACTTTGGGTCTGGGGGCAGGGAACTCTAACGCTCCTTTGCAAGGTCAACTTGGGGGCATTCCTGTCCCTTTTAATGCTTTTCCTTACGCTGGAGGTCATATCTCTCCTTCGTTCCCTTCGCTTGGTGGCCTGCATCAGCAGTCCGCCGGGCAACCTGCACACACGAGTTCATTTGGAGCCGGGAGTCAAGGAACACCTGCGCAAACTCTGCCGGTAGGTTCGTCACCGTTTGTTTGGAACAGGACGTTTGGTAACAACACTTTTGCATCCACTGCTTTCCCATCTGGGGGCACTCCCATCTTTGGACAGTCTACTCCGGCGCAGGGTACTATTCCTGCGTCGGGGGCACATATAGTAGGACCTTGGAATTCAGGACAAGGATCCTTTCCTTCCTCTGGAATGTCGTTCTGGGGTAATTCTTTCCACAGTCAATGGAACCCTAGACAGACTTCTATGCCTCTCCCATCAGGACCGACATGGGGTAATCCTTCCCAAAGTCCGTCAAACATGATGAATGCCCAACATCCTATGTCCTTTATGGGGAATCAGCTAATGATGTCTCCACAGATGCAAAATCCTTACGCTGGTCAGGGCCATGGTTTCTACCAGAATCCGGGCCAGCAGCCAAACTTTTCCTAGCAACCTGGTGCCAGTCAAACTCCAGGACCCTTTTTCCCAGGCTATCAGCATCAACCCAAACTACCATTCCTGGTGACGTTACACTTGCCAGATTTGACACGGTTGTTAAATGATCCTATTTGTCACGATCCACATTGGTCTCCTATGCAACGAAGTTGCCTTCAGACATTCCAAAGTTCGAGGCCAAGCCTAATGAAGATCCAGGTGATCACGTGACTACCTTCCATATTTGGTGTTCATCTAACTCATTGAAAGATNTTCCCAGGCTATCAGCATCAACCCAAACTACCATTCCTGGTGACGTTACACTTGCCAGATTTGACACGGTTGTTAAATGATCCTATTTGTCACGATCCACATTGGTCTCCTATGCAACGAAGTTGCCTTCGGACATTCCAAAGTTCGAGGCCAAGCCTAATGAAGATCCAGGTGATCACGTGACTACCTTCCATATTTGGTGTTCATCTAACTCATTGAAAGATGACTCCGTCCAGTTGCGATTGTTTCAACGCACTCTTATCGGGAGTGCCGTGAAATGGTACATCGAGCTTGATCGCTCAAGATATTCTTCTTTTGGCGAACTGGCTATGGCCTTCCTTAACCATTTCCAGTTACCTGTGAGATACGATGCGGGCACGGAGCTGCTTGCCAATTTCGAACAGACGACAACAGACCATATCTCTGATCATATCTGAGAGTGGAGACGCCGAAAGAGTCTAATCAAAGTACCAGTTCCACCAACATTCCTGCTTGAGTGGTTCCTTAAGTCTTTAGTTCCCCAATTATCCAAGGACATCGCGACTTCAGGAGTTTTCTCCGAAGAAGATGCCATCATGAGGGCTCAACAGTTTGAGCTCATCTATTCTCAGTCTGGTTTATTATACAACATCCTACCGGATGCACCATGATCGATACTGGATAAAACTAGACAGAGAGCCGGACCACATGCCGATGGTATCGTTGGTTCGGCACAAACCAAGCACACTGAGCAATTGTCAAAACAATTGCAACAGTTATCTATACAACACTCAGCGGCCAGCCAGACTACTGCTTTGGCTGCTCCTCCTACCCAAACATCGAAAGTACACTCCGTGCAGACGACTAACCCAAAGGCCACCCAGCAACTTGAAGAAAAGAAAAAACAACGAAAGAAGGGTAAGGGGGAGAAAAAACCCACTGATAATGCTGGCGAGGGCACCACGGAAAAGTGGAAGGTGAGGTATCCGTGAAACTTGTGTGCGGAAGACCACCCGACCCATCTATGTCCTCGACTTGCAGAGGCCCAGAAGTTTGTCACACAACAACAACCAGCTGTGTTGACTAAGCCCTTTCAGCATGGGCAAAATTTAACTCAAGCCTCTACAAGTGCCGAAGGGGGCAGCCCGGAAACCTGCCCTCCTCCAAACAACTCCTCATGCGCGAACGTATATATGGTTAGGGGTGATGCTTTAATCACGACTAGGGCGCACGACTATAGTAAACTAAGCACCTCTGAGAAGGGTAAAGAAGCCAAGATCCCATCTCTTCCTCTACAGATCGAGAAGACGTTGGGTGAAACAATGACACACATTCCAAAGGGTGCATTTAAGAAAGCTTCTCACAACCCAAATGCAAGGGCCGCCCAGAACTACTCTATGGTGGAAGATTTATCACAAACCCCTTGTGCGATGTCTGCTTTGGAAGTCCTCCAAAGCTGCCCTGCTCAGAGGAAAGCCTTGTTGACTGCTTTAGGCTCTACTGAGACTTGTAACCTGGGTACCATCATGTTAGATACGATCGACTTAAAACCTCGTCTGCCTTACCACGTCGTGTTTCAAATAGTAGTGGCTCATCCCACAAAAACTTTTACACGGAATATCTTTCTCACGGTGGTCGACGAGGGCGCTTTGAATTGCGTCATGTCGTTAGCATGCTAGAAAGCCATTGGTCAGCCCACTTTGTCTCCATCACCTACTCTCCTTACTGTGTTCGACGATCATTCTTTCCGACCACACGGCATCGTTCCTTCTTTCCCTGTGCAGTTAGGAGGAAAGACCGTGTGTGTTGAAGTAGAGGTAGTCGATGCTCCCCTCGACTATAACCTCTTGTTAGGTAGGAGTTGGACTTATGCTATGCAAGCTGTGGTCGCTACAGTTTTCCGAGTCTTATTGTTTCCACATGAAGGCCGGATAGTGACCATCGATCAATTGTCCTTCTCTAGACCTGACCCAGCTTTGGGGGCATCCATGGTTCTCATGATAGATAATCCTCAACCTGCTGTCGTTAATGTAGGAGTGGGTTTGTGCCCATCCTTGATGGGTACCTTCGATTACCCACCTCCTCATGACAATGTCAAGTTTATATCGAATCACCACAAGGCTGAGATTTTTGACGTTTCGTCGTTCTGCATGACTTACTTTGAGGATCCGTGGATTCTTCCTTCCCCATCAGCCACGATGGATGAGATAGGGCACTCCGACATGTCCATGCCCTTGTTGGCTGCTGAAGTAGCGTACTCTTTAGTCCATCAAACTTCAGCTAACCCTGATCCGACTCCTGCACAAGAGGTGGATCCACTTCCAGAGCCTATTTGGGCTTAGGATTCTCTTGCTACCACCGATTCGTTAGACTTAGTCTTGCCTTCTGACGAAGCAACAATCGAAGCAATGACTAGTTCAGACAAACCTTGGGAAGATCTTCATCACAGATCATATTTCCTCCCAAAGTTAAGCCGAATCAAAGTAGGAGAATTCACCGTGACTATGACTGGAGATAGGTCTTGTCATACTAATCCCTTAGCTACACACAAGATCTATGCTGAGGGTAATATGGCAACCATTTCTGAAATGATACCTATCAATATCTCCAAAACCCCTGGCGTCATAGACAATGTTTTCGTCGGAGAATATAGCTCCCCCGAGGAGATGCCAGGCGTCGAACCACAAAGAGTCTATCATGAGATACCTTTGTTGTTTTTCAAGATCGCTTTGAGATCTGAAAACAACATCCGGCGAGACTGCATTTAAGCTTTTTGATCTCGTCCGGATTAACTGAGAAAAGTAACCATTATGGGTCTTCTTTAAGCCCTTTTCAGACTCCTTAAAGATGAAAAGATTGCCGAGTGACCTTGTTTCTTCACACTCGTTAAATTGGTCCAGAAGAACGTTCCTTAAACGAGTCTCCTTTTAAGCCCTTTTCAGACCCTCTAAAAATGAAAAGATTGCCGAGCGATCTTGTGACCTTTCACGCTTGTTAAACTGAAATTTGAAGTCACGTCTGTCCGGCGGTAGTTTACCCCTTTTTCGGTCCGGACGGTCAACTGTACGAACAAAGGTATACTCTATCGAATTCCCATTCTTTAGAAGAGTATCTTCAGGTATGATTTTATTCCTTTTTCGGGCCTGAGGGACTAAATTTACGAAAAAAGAAACCCCCCCGGAGTCCATAGTTAAGCTCTTTTCAGACTCCCTAAAATTGAAAAGATCGCCGAGTGACCTTATTCTTTCACATTCGTTAAATGGTCCAGAAGAACATTCCCGACGGAGTCCATAGTTAAGCTTTTTTCAGACTCTTTAAAAGTGAAAAAAGAACCGAGTGATCTTGTCCTTGTCACACTCGTTAAAATGGTTTTGAAATGACGTCTAATCGGTGTTAGTTTATCCCTTTTTCGAACCGACTAGACTATTGTCGAAAAAGGTACCCCAATGGAGTTTCCTTTTATGCTTTTTCAGACTCTCTAAATATGAAAAACCACCGAGCTTACTTTCTCTGGGCTCATTAAACTTACATCGAACGAAGTTACCATTGTGTGTTCTATCAACCGCATTTGCATACCTTACCCATCAGCCTTGTAACGGTTTTCTTCTGCGTCTTCACACCTTTGGCCACTGGAGGATTTTTCCCGAGTATCATTTCCCCAGAACATTAGTCTTGTCCTTGTGCCTTGAGCTTGTATGTTTGCAGTACTCGTTTCTCCATTGTAATGTAATATTCTTTTATTCTTTTTCAAAAATTATCAAAAAGAACAAAAAAATCAAATATACCCCAAAAAGAGGATAGGAAAAGTATTTTCTTTATTGGCAGCATAATGAGTCGCCCTTGGATGAAGCACATCTATCCGTTTGATCATCAGATTATAGTATGTAGTACGACCTTAGGAAGCTTTTCCTTGCTATATAGAGTTGTGTCCTCCACCGTTTGGTTACTCTTTCAGACATATGGAGAGTTTGCGCTGCCTCCTGCTTCGTAGACTTATGATTAACAGATATGCTGCTTGAGTCTTATCACTTGTCGTGCTATTGTCCAATGGAAGTTTGTCACTAATCCTGAGTCGGCCCCTCTGCAATATGTCTCTTGTCTGCATACCCGGCCATCCTGAACGTCCAATCAAGTCCTTGTTCGAAATCACTGAAGCCTTCAGTCCGATCATCAAGATTATCAAGTCCATAACCGACGAGCCGTCGAAGACCTCTGGGTAGTGCAGTCGTACACTCCTATTACACTCCTACCTGAGTTTTAGAAGATTTTGAAGTTGTTGCTCGAGCTCTTAAGTACAACCATCAGGCCGAATCAGCTTCTGGGAGATGGATACTTTATATGTATATCTTTCTGATTTCGAGATGTAGCTCCACTGTGTATTGTTCGCGGCTACTCTTTATAGTTATTTGACATGGATCTACAGTGTATTTGATTGGTAGCCATGGTTCTATCTTATCCCGAGCATGGGTATGCCCACCTCGGTGAGACATTTTTTATTTTGCAGACGACACCTCCTGATTCCTGATTCTTGGGCTCACTCCTTCAGCATATCAGTATAGATTGGTAAAAGATTGGTAATGTATTTCGGCCATCAGATGCTCTTCTGACCTCACACATTAGGGGGCATCTTTTATAACCCTAAATTGCACCACACATGCTTACCTGGCATCATGCCAACTCATATCCCTTCTTTGCCAAAAAACTACTGAACAACTCTTCTAAAAACTCCATTTTTAAAAGTACACGCTAGCTGGCCCACTACAACCCGCGTGTATCTAAAAGTAAACGCTAACAGGCCCACTACAGCCTGCTTTTACCTTCATAATCACAAAAAAAGGAAAGTTGCCGACGGGACAAAAAGCTATGGGTCAGTTAACTGAAACTCCCGGCCATGCATGGCCAAGAGTTCGTCCAAAACCCTAGCTCCTTCTAGCCTATAAAAGAAGGGGTAGGGGTACTATTTGGAGGAGGAAAAATATAGCGAAGAAACTCTGCCCAATTTCCAAGTCCATTTTTCCCAACCCTTTAGCCTTTCCTCAAGCCTAAGGAAAATTAACACAAAACAGTTGGAGGACAAAGAAGAGGAGGAGCCCAGGATCAGGATCAAGGAGCAGTGGCCGGTCTCGACTTCTATTTGTAAGTTGATTCATTTTGAAAATAATAAAAAGAATACTTTTCCCATCCCAATGCATGAGTTATTCATGGTTTATGAAATTTATGCTTAATTTCTAACCCTCAAGTAGAAAAATAGCATGCATGCATAGTGTTTTTGTCTTGATTGCAGGTTAAATTTGGAAGGAGCAGCACAAGGAAGCGGGAAAAAGCGCAACGGAGGATCTACACCAAACATCAATAAAAAGGTTAGTAGTTCCTTTCCATGCATGTGTCTTGAAAGAGGGGGTCAAGTTTTGGGTGGTAGGTTAAAAGGTCATTTCTTAGAGGTCAAAATCTGCATGCAAATCAGACCCTAGTTTGCTAGTCCATAGGGTATTATTTCCCAACAATAGTAGGGGGGATATCACCCTGGCTGGGGGGTTCGGGGGTGAAGCCCCTGAAGGAAAAATTGCCTTGTAAATGTATATTGTAATTTCATTATAAATCTGGACCGTTCATTATAAGGTCGCAGATCTAATGGTAGAAGTTATGTTAGGGTGTTTTTCCCTATAAGGAAACACTCTTTTATGATGGAAATGTATTGTATCTAGGTATCATAGCGAATATTTTATTTTGAGAGGGGAGACTGTGAGAGAAAGAAGAGGAAGTTACAACAGGTTTGTTGTAGGTTGTATCCCTTCATTTATTGGATAATAATAAATGAAGGACCTGGAAATTTCTCTGGTGGATGTAGGCCACACTGGGTGAACCACGCATATCTTTGTCTCTATTGTATTTTGTATCTTCTGTGTTTTATTTCCACATTTGTTTTATTTTATTGCTCCGTGATCCTATTTTTCTAACAAACCAGGCTAAGGAGAAGGCTAAGAAACTTAGACTCAGAATGAACAGAGACTGTCAAGCAATCATACGACAAGAAACTCAATATAAACGAGAGAAATCTAAGGAGAAAAACACTCCAAACCTCGAAAAAGAAGATTTTATCCCGAGTATGGTCGTCAATTCTGTTACAAGGAAAATATCTCTATGGCTAGGGGTAAACCACAACAGACGGAAATGACTGCAGAAATCAACTCTAATCTCAAGTATGCTATATAAACAAATATGCTAGCAAGACAAGATAAAAGGCCTACCTCGTCCAGACATTCGATGAAGTCCACCGTTGAGCACTTGACTCAAAGAAATACACCTGCAACTTGTCCTCAACAACCAAGAAATGCAAGAAGATGGTGATAATATATAATGTTAGCACATTCAATAACATAATCCATCAACATTCATAACAAATACGCTCATGGAATAACAATTCAAATATTTGCAAGATATTAATTAGACAAGAAAAGAGTATTTCTATTAAAATGTAATCAACAGAAGTGAATGAATTACAAACTTCCATGCCGACATGGTTTGGAACCGAGAAACCAAGTCCCTTCGAGCTGGGCCTCCACCACTTCAATCCATGGATGATTTTAAGAATGGAAATTTATTTTAAAATGTAGAAACCTTAACGAATCTTACTAATCCTTCATATGCCAACTATAAAATGTTTGGCGACATTTTTATAAAAATATTCAAATTTCTAAGGATTTTATATAGTTTATATAATTTTTTGGTGTTTTTTAAGGTAAAACAATTTTATCCTATAGAATTTGGGCAAATCATTTTTAGAATAGCGAATCTTTTTTTGGGGAAAACCATGGAAAATTAGCCTATGGGAGAAATTTAGCCCCTAAAATCATCCCTGCTTCAATCCTCCACCAAAGACAATCTCATATAAGAGAGACAATGAGGTTCTCAATCATGTAGGGAAGAGCTTGGGGGCTGAACAATGTGTTCAGACTTAAAAGGACAAAGGGATGCAGACTCAATATGAAGTGAATAATTTCTCTAGAGTAACTTTTCTCTCAAAGTTGAATTCTTCTCCTCTTTTCCATAGCTCGGTTTTGGCCCATTTGTAGCCTTCAAGTGGAACTGAAGGGTCGAGTCAGAACGTTTCTAGTATATGGAAGGTCAAGGATCATGGATCTCATGACGTGACATCGAAACCCGACACCATTTTTTAATTTTGGGCTCAAATCTCAATGTATGCGGGTTGTAGTGGTACAACCTGCGTATACACATGCTGTACAATAGGTAGGGCACATATATGTGGAAACATAATGTTTTTATTATTTTTATCTTCAGGGTTTGTAAAAAGGGACTTCAAGTCTACATAGGGAAATGGAAAAAGGCCTTCTGTGCAAGTTTGCATAGGGTGAGGCAAATCTTTCTACAACACCCTCTTATTTAAGTATATAGGAGGAGACTTATAGATCCTATCCACTTTCAAAAGAGCATCCATCATTGCATCTCTTGTATAATACAAAGCTTAGTTTCCACTCAAAGTAAAAATTCACTATGGTATATTACTCATTTTTTCTCTACCTCAAATATTACAAGAAACAACTCTTCCCATAATTTTACCTATAGCCAAACTCAACCATGTATCTCTATATCTCTTCTATCTTCATGTTTCTTTGACACTCCTTCTCACATTTAATCTTGATATATGTACTCTCTGTTTTAAATCACTTTTGATACTTTTTCCAAAATTTCATTGATCAAAATTGATGACTTTCACTACTATTAAATAAAATAAAATTAAACTAAATCAATAATCATAATGTGATTTCATCCTCTATAACAATAATAATAATGTTTTTCTGATAATAAATAATTTCATGGTAATTCACAACCACATTGTAAATTTTTTACTACAACAAAGATCTATTGTTTTCTTTTTAATGTTGGGCTAATTAGCAAGTCTAAAGGTAAAGCTTTATTGTATACTTGGTTTTTCGTTTTTCACATGAGTGAAGATCACAATGTATATGTCTTATACATAGTTTTTTCCACCTAGTCCATGTATTATCTAAAATGATCTAAATCTTTCACTCATTTCTATAAGGTTCTTGTTTGGACAAAATAGAATATGTTGTTTTTAATTTTTTTTTCTAGGTTACAAAGTTTGGGGAAAACTCTCAAGTGCTTCTCCTCATTTCAAGGATGGTACCTAGGGTAAACCATATAATCTTTAGGGCACAAATTCGATCAACAACAAGGCTTGAATCCATTACAATAATATACTCATTAAGAGCTCAACATATCACTTATGGGAACTGAACTTGGGCAGGGAGGATAACAATCATTCCTCCCAACCACTTGAGCTAAACCCAATTGACAAAAAAATAACATTTAATTAATTATAGTAAACTCTTATTAATTTATGACTAAATCACATAATATTTTTAACACTTCATGTTCTAATCACTTTTGTGTGAATATATATGTAATTGGGTTGGAATTTTAAGAGATTATTAGGTTTAATAATCTTGCTAACGTATATTGACAAAAATTGGATGTCAACTTTTCCATCTCCATGGTTTTTTGGATAAATGTGTATATCTAACTCAAGTATGGCATGCGATGTATATATTAAACCAACATATATCCATCATAACTCTAGATCTATCATGCACTAATAAGGATCAAATCCCTCTAGGTGCAAATCTTTCCTTAAGTTTTTCCAATCTAAAAAAAGTTTTCGCTTTGAGGGACTTGATCCCTATATGTGCATGATAGATCAACAGTTAAGATGGATTTACACTAGTTCTCTCTCTCTCTCTCTCTCTCTCTCTC
>JASDQU010790052.1:93777-125191 GCA_032191745.1 Picea mariana | reverse complement strand
TATATATATATATATATAGAACATGATACACATTCAATAGTATATTAGAGGTTATTTGCCTCAAAGATTGGACTAGAAATGGCTTCAATAGTTATTTGTCTCTTGATCCAATATTCCTTAGATATCATTTGTCTCATAATTCATAATTATCAAAGTATTTTCCTTAGAATTCAACCTCCCTCATAATTCAATTATGCCCTTGATTCGCCTCAGAGAGAAGACCAGAAAAAACTTCACTAGTAGATTACAAGTTATTTTCCTCAGAGATTGGACCATAAATGACTTGATTATATATCACCTCAAAGATCAAATTATAAATGAATTAATTATAGATCTGGATTAGAGATCACACCGAAAATGACTTCAATAATAGATTAGAAGTTATTTTCCTTAGAGATCAGACTAGAAATTGATTCAATAATAGATTAGAAGTTATTTTCCTTAAAATCCAATCCACCTCGAAGTTCAAAATTATCAAAGTATATGCCTCAGAATTCAATCCGCCTCAAAATTCAATTATACCATAGATCCACCTTAGAGATCAGACCAGAAATAACTTCAATAGTAGAATAAAAGTTATTTTCCTTAGAGATCGACGATGTATCAATTGTATGTCGAGCATAGAAGGAATTACACATTTCCCCCATATTGAGCAACACACCATTGACATGTTTTAACCATAATAGATTTTTAACTTTCAATTGCGATATATATATATATATATATATATATATATATATATATATATATATATAAAGTTGATATAGAAATATTTTACTTAAAGTGGACATTGAAATATTTTGTTTATGGCCAACATTGAAGTATTTTTTTGTTATTAATATTTTTTTTTAAATTCTAGGGATCAACTCCATGCTAAGAACAATAGGAAATACACATCTCCCTCATACTGGGATTGTAATGACCTTATCTAAAGCTGTCACAAAATTACCTTACTGTTGTAGCAATTTTTATGTTTTTCTGAGTGATGACTTTCGTCAAACACTTAGGCTCTAGGTTTATTTCTATAATAACTTTTGAAACTATTGTTTGAATTTTATGCTTACTATTGCAATGTTTTTAACAAATAATTGTAGCTTCATGAGATACATTTGACACACACTATATAGGACAACACCAATTATGATAATATGAACTTGATCAACAATGAATAAGAGGGGAAATCTGGTTATTTATTTAACTTCTAAAATAGAACTTATACCACCACATATTACTCACAAATTTATATTGAAAGTATAAGGGTTTACATGGTACCACTCGGATGGAAGATAGCAATGACGCTAAGGCTATAACAACAACTGAATCCTCACTATATCGCTGCAAAAATGGTCTTTGTCACCCATATTTTTGTTGCCATCGAATACTTAACTCTTCTAGAGAGAAATTGGCCCCATTTCACAATAATATTCAACCCAAATAACACACAACTTGTCCCAACAATGAAAAGAACAACCCAATAGTGATAAAATCATCCCAAGGAGTTAAACTCGACCCTTGCAAAAAATATGAACCAACTCCCAAAGAACGCGACCCTAAATGGATAAACTCGACCCTAAGGTAAATAAATCCACCCAACAAGGAGTATTTCTCCCTCCAAGTAATTAACTTGGCTCCCAACTCAAGAAAACATTGCCCACAACACCAAAAACACAACCACAAGCTAAAGTTGTCTTCCTCAAGCAAAATCATCCTCAACCAAAGGAAACCTTGTTGCCAAATGATGAAAACTCAACCACAATAAAGCACAATGAAAGATCCTTATGATCTCTCCTCTACGATCAACTAGGGTGGATAATTTCACCACCGAACCCAATATTCTTCTCTAGGGTTTTTTCGTCCCAAGAGCCAAAGATACAAGAGCTCTCCCCAATTCGTTTTTAGAGAAATAACAATGCATAATGAGAGAGGGGACCCAAATTCTCCTTTTATTTCCTTGTTGACCATTTTCAGACCCTTCTACCCTTTTAATAAAGTAAAGTGACTTTATAAACTTAAGTCACTTAAAAACACCTTTTTAACCCCCCTTTTAATGCTAGAAAGTCATTAATGGGATTTAAGACATTCCGAGACGCCGTAAGTCCCTTTCTCATCATCCCAAGCTTTATATATTTTCATCTCGATTCCAACGAGATATTACACCAAGGTATTCCCTAAGATAAGATGATATGAATAAAACCATTAGTGTATTTAATTAAATTATGCTCAATAATAACCCCAAATTACAGGGATCGTCGAAATGTTGTGGAACAAAAAATGAACTATGTGGAAGTGATCCTAATGATGAAATAAGGTAAATGGAATACGTTGGGCCCCATATAACTCCCCCACACACTCCGAGCCCACTGATAACATAACCTCACAACTTTGTCCTAGCTGACACAAACCCCATAAGTCATCTCCAACTGTATAACAGGGAATCCCAAAAATGGGGACATGACAATCCTCCCTCCCCAAAGATTGTTTGTCCTCAAGAAATGCCATCACATCCATAACAACACAAGTTGAACCAAACTGAAACTAATTATGATCCTTGGGTCCCAAACCAATATGAAAGATGCAGAGCACCTACCTCCCACAATACTATCCTGCAATGTAACAATACAAGAGGCCTCCTGAAGGCCATCGATCCATAGAGCAATTAGAGACTGTGAAGACTCAATCCACTCTTCATAGAGTGTCCCACCTAGGAAACCGATCCACTACTCCATATGAATAGGCTCCTAACAGTAACAACTGACTCTCCCATTTTTACCAGCTACCCAATTGTCGACCCATAAAATCCCATGGTCCCATGCTATCATAAAAAAGGACCCATCATTCCGAGGCTACGCTACTATGATGATAAATATATGATCCTCTTTCCTAGACCGCATCCTCCAGTATTGCAACCACAAGCTCTAATTCCTCGAAGAATCGTCCCCACTATATATGATTATATTAGACCAACGTATCTCAATGAAGTCACCCAAAGAAACTCTAAAATCAGACATCCAAGAGAAGTCTATGTGGTCACAAATTCATATGGTGTCAATGGCAGCTAATCTCCAAGTGTTAAAGAAGAAATACCTAATACTCTAGCACTCCCATCCTGCTGCAATCATCCAGGCATCATCTGAAAAATATCTCAACACATTGTCCACAAGGTTCCTCCATGTGAACCTCCCTCGGACCTACCTATACATGGTAAAGTAACCATGGTCCCAAACTAACCTATATGATGTGAATCACCCTCTACTCATAGCACTAATATGCAAGGTTCTAACACAATAATCTATCTGACTGCCTCTGATAAGCCACACAATCATAAGTTGAACAAACTTGGCCAACTCCTCAAAAGACCACTCCTCCAAGAAACCAATCCTAAGCATACCAAGAGAAAACTCTGGGAAATGAAAACTAACCATCTCATCTGTAACGACTGCCGAACTGAAAAAAAATGGAGTCCTAGGGTCCCAAGATAATCTCCAAGAGGAACCATCATAACAACATATTGAGATCATTTCCCGCTTCCAAAATTTCCCTCCCCTTTTATAATTGCCCAACTTATTTTCTCCCTTTCTTTTCCCTCTTCTATACTTACCAATTTTACCTTTTTTTCTTTTTCCCTTCTACTCTCCCTTTCTGGTTCTATACTTAGTCGCTTTTCAGAATGACAGGTTCCTGGGTTGGCAGACTTGTGGACCCTCATCTCTATCCACACCCTCACATCACAAGTCCGACCAACCGTTGCACTATCCTATACTTAGCCGATTTTGCAATTGTGGGTTCCCTGGTTGGCGGGGTCGAACTATCATACCCCATGTTATGTGATACACATCTTTCATCCATAAGATCCACGATCTACATTTTGACCCCCGGACTCCCCGAGATTCCAAGTATCTCATTCCTCCTTTGTTAAGTTCGACCGACCACGTTACAACACTTAGTCATTTTTTGACCTTCTACAGTCGCAGGTTTCTGGGTTCAAAAAATCCTCAAATTCTTTTTCGCTCCCTATCGTCCCTTCCACCTTCACGTGTTTCCCAATACACATTTAATATGCTTTAATGCTAACAAGTCATCATGCAGGTTTTGTAAATATTGTCATTAATAAGCGAAGGGATCGAGGAAATCTCCTATTAAAATGCATTAAACCAGGATTTGCGAAGGATTATATTATCCCTCTCAAGCATTCATTTTAAACATTATATGGAGCAAAGGAAATTTTCCATCAACTTATGGTAGCAACCCGACAACAGTTTTGTGGAGATACATTGAACATTTTCAGGCATGAGGACCAGAAATTTCAGTGGTCTAGAGAATATTCTTACTACTCATCCCCTTCTGCCCAAAAGGAAGTAATCTAGACGTCTGGAATTGTTCGTGCAGGCTGCGTCCCAAAGGTTTTCTATTTTAAGGACTTGGTCACCTGGTGCACCGAGAGATATGGTCCAAGCCAACAAATCATTCAATTGCGGGACCATTCCCCTGTCTCTTTGTTGCCTCAGGTATTTCATAAGATGTTGAGACTTCCCAAGCCAACGCTTACTTTCAAGGGTAAATATTGCAGAGAATTCTTAAAGAAGCATGACAATGGGTTAGACCTCTTACCTGAGTTCCTAGAGAACCCGACGGTCGTCCCTGAGGACATCACGAGATTGCAGGTTGCCTCATTTAAAAATCCTTTCTGGGAAATTGCTTAGATCTTCAAAAGGGTAACAAGACAAGAAACTACAACCAACATTTCCCGCACGATTTTGTACATTTTATACTTCAGGGTCAAAGAAAAATCCATCTTCGATTGGGGAAAGTTGATTTCCATTGAAATCTCTTCCCAATTGTCATAATATAAAAAGGAGAAGAGATTCTTTATGTCCTCTTATTTGGTTTTCGCAATAGCACATTGCTGTCAGTTTATGAGATTATCTGTGTGTAATAAGGTAAACTGTGACTTCGACCAGATATCCTTCTGGTATCAAACATTATGGAGGCACAAAGCCTCCCAACATTTTTATGAAGTTTTTAATGACTTTGGACCTATCTTTAAAGGTTTTCTGTTTGAAAAAGACGCTCCCCGAATGTCTGACCAGGAGAGTAAGTTCCTAGATAGGAAGGGGACACTGGAACAAATGGATAATTACAATGTCATAAGGATTTTCGGTTCCAAGGAAAATCCTTCCTTCCTTCCATGCCACATATCAGGCAAAATGTTTGTTACTAAAGTAGCAAGGCAGTACAATTACTGGTTTCATTTTTTCCATGAAAAGAGAAAAAAACAATTTATGCCTCTGCCCTGGAAGGTTGGGGACTTCATATTTAGAAATATGAACAATATTGATGAATTTGTAGGCCACTTCCACAACCTAAATCTAAGATATGCTGAAAGGATAAAAGGGTTCGACCCTAGTGGAATTTTTGTAGAACATATACTGGCAATTGGTTTCAACAATTCCTTTATTAATAATGTTCTGAATGAAGATGAAGATAATGACTCAGGTACTCTTGCTCATGAAACTAGCGACTTGGAAACAATACTCAACACCAATGAGTTGAACAAACAGAAAGGAAAAGGTCCCAGAGAGAAGAGTGCCCAATCCCCAACTCTCACTCCAAAAAGTAAAACATCTCGGAGCAGTGCTCCAATGACCCACCCAATTAAGAAAGCGACCCATGTGTCTTCAGGAAGAGGAGGAGATAAGAACCCTCCTTCGAGAAAAATTGAAAGCTCCCATAAACTTCCCTTGAGGAAGAAAAGAAAAAAATATTGTGCAAGAAGAGGAAGAACATCGAGTCGAAAGCGACATCCACGAACTCTCCCTCAATGATATGGAACTCAAGATTGACATGGGAAAAGTGTTACCAAACACTGATCAACTAGAGGACACGATTCACTAGAATCCTCTGATGGAAATAATTGAGAGTGAGACCTTCGATGAAGAAGAGTCTTTTTTATTTCAGAGTGTTGTTTTTGACAACGAGTCCAAAAATTTAATTATTGAGAAAATAAATGTAAAGAATAAAAAGGGGAAACTCGTTCAGAAGGTTAACCTATGAAACATGCGACCTTCCCAAATTTCCCAAATTTACCAAGCAAGTGGAGATGCTCTAGACAATTCTACTAGAGGCCTTGAAGCAGAGAACACAAGGTTAAAGATAAGAGTCAAATAATTGGAACAAGCTTTAATTCCTCTCCCAGTACTTGCTAGTCCTTTAGAAATGATTGGGCCTACTACACCTGCAGCTAAACTGAAAGGATCCTCAAGCCTACTCACATCATCCAGGTGCTATGTGGAGAGGAACATTAAGAAGAGAATGGAACTCATTACAGAGGCTTGGGAGATGTCAAAGGACATGGTTTCTTTTGGAACGAGAGCACATGCCTTCCATGAATATTTATAGGCGGATTTGAAAAATGAAGAAGGTTTTTACCTTGACCCGGTTGTACCCTTCGGTTTTAAAGTTTCCAATATGACATAGTTGAGAAGAAGAGAGGAGGATCTCCCTTCTTTGAACTGGATAAAAAAACTGAACACATGATAGAAGGAAAAGGTTAAAAGCTTGAATATCATTGTCCAAGCATGCAACCAAGCCACAACCAAGAGAGAAGAATTATTCAAAAGGTTGACTGAGATAGACCTAGCTGAGAGCACCAATGAGGTCCAAGACCCCAAATTGATTCTCAACTTCTTGTTCCTAACCAAGCAAGCCTTTGACGATCAATTTGAGATCTTTAAAGGGTTATCATTTGAAAAGTTCTATGGCATTTTTGAGTATAATGAAGATGACATAGATAACTGGCTAGTGGATTATTCAGTAAAAAATCAAGATATTGAAGAAGCTTTGCATAATATTTCCATTGATCTAAGGGACTTGGAAGGCAAGATTTTCAATATAAAAATCCAACATGAAATCAATGTGGCACCAATGAGAAGCTACATCAAAGAGTGGTTTAAAAAAGCTATTGACAAACTGACCGATGAAGGGAAAAGGCAGTTGAGACGGTTCTTGTAGCCGTCGATGAAAATGATAAAAGGACATCAACGAACAAATGAACACATGAGATACCATCATAGTAACTTCATATTGATAACATCCTTCTTTCTTTATCAAGTTCTTCATCCAGTTACTCCACCTCTTTAAATAGAAAGGTTTAACCGAAGACTGATAATTTCCTTTTTCTTCTTACCAGGTCTTGCTTTCTTTTGCCGCCCACTTTATTCCTTCTACAAACTTCATTCTTATATATATTTTATTTATGGTCAACGGGAGCCCCAATCCCATTCTTTGTGACACACACATTTAAATTTTGGAGAATATGTAATAAATTATATATTTTTTAGAAATATCAAGAGAGCTAATTTGGGAACAATCTCGACTGTACTTTGTAACCTAGTTTTTTGAATATAAAGTATTTGAGGTTGATCTATCGTTATCTTTATTTGAGCTTCCCATGTATCACTCTATCAAAGTTCTCTTATGCATGAAAATAATTTTCTTTTATTTTTGTGTGATCATAAATCTTTATCCCAAATATGATGGATGTGAGGAATTTTTTCATATTTAATTTAAATGTGTGAATGTGTGTGGTTCCTGGTCCATTCTTAGGAATTTTCTTTAAAAGAAAATAAAAACATTTTCTATTTTTGCATCTTTAATTTTTATTTGATTACCACGATGAAATTTTGTAAAAGTCCCACAGTCTGAAGACTTAGAGTCCCATGAAAATCATAATAGAGGAGTACCACCTCTATAAAAACACAGGGGGATTTGTATCCTCGTGAGGTTTCCATTTCGATCCTAACGGATTCAAGCATCAACATTTTTGGCGACCATACTGGGGACATGAAATGAAAATTCGGAACCAGGCTCAACATTTGTGAAATAATATATGACTTTGCCCCATGGTAACAACCCCATTTAGAAATTGGATTGAATAATCAATGAAGCATTTTACACCAGTTGTACAATATGGTAATAATAACAACCCAGACTTGAGAAGAATTAGAAGGGTCTTGGCAGATCTTAGTCCAAGAAGAAGAAAGATAAATCCTTTGAAGACAGAGAAGAGAAGAATGAAAAGATCGAAGAAATCAAAGGCTAGATAGAGTAGCACAAGAACAAGGTCAAGATTGAAGCTGGAGGAATACAAGGGACCCGTTACTAGAAGTAGAAGTAAGCAACACTCTATTATTAGAAGTGAAAATTCTATCCCTGAAGTCTCCCTAGACATGGAAGAGAGAGACGAACAAACCTGAGACAAGCATCAGGAGGAGAGAAAATGAGGTGGAAGAGACGTCGCAAGAAATCAAGGAATCCCAGGGTTTGGAAATAGAAGGAGGGAAAGAGATTCCCCTCTTAATCTCATAGGTGAGAAACATGAGCTCCCTGTTCTCCCCAAGGGTACCTTAAATGAATTTTATGGATACATAACAATCAATGCAAAGAGGCATCTGCACTTATTTCTTGATTTTTGTGACTTTCATCGTGTTGAATATGGTGACGTCATGGTAAGGTTCTTTCTGCAAACCTTCTCAGAAATAGCTTATGAATGGTATACCACATTGCCCAGTAGATTCATTCGCTAATTTAACAACCTCGAAGCCATGTTCCTAAATATGTTTTCCCCTACATTTTCTTACCATACCCTCCTCATCGAATTCATCTAGATTGGGTTGAGGAAGAACAAAAGGATACGATATTTTAATATCAGGTTCAATAAGACCTTGAGTAGAATTCCAGAGGATAAAATACCAAATGACCCGGTCAGTCTCAGATGTTGTAAGAATGCAATGCCCCCAAATGTAAAATATGCCATCAGAACATCCCAAATGGATACTTTGGAGGAGGCAATGACTAAAGCCACTGAGATGGAAGAAATAATGATTGAAACATGCACTTACCTCAACATTATACTGGGAGGAGTAAAAAGGAAGATGGCGGGATTAAATATTGATAATCAAGGAGCATCAAGTTCAAGAAATAACAAAGAATTCAAATCTTGAGCGGCTCAGAATCAAATGGCGGGAGGAGGATTTTTCAAGGGAACCATACCTGACGTAAAGGTTGACCCTGTGTCGACGTAGGAAACTAAGCAAATAATTGAAATTGAACAGATGAATAGAACCATCAAACAAATGCAGAACGAGATAGCTAGATTAAGTAGGGGAGATAATTACATGCCAAACCCAAGAATGCCAATCCCCGAGCAAAGGAGGAACCCTCGCCTCGAAAACATAGTGAGGTTTGAGAATACTGATGACCCATAAAGACCAAGGTTTCCCAGACAACCTACTCCAAACATGATTGTTCTGGATAACGTCTATGATGAACAATTAATTGAGCAAGACAACTATTACTTACCTGATGAAAGCTCTGAAACTGTGCAAATGGACGGATGCGAGACATCCATGCATATATTTGGAGAGGGAAACAATGATCCCAACTTACAAGAAAACGTCTCCCAGACAAGAGGATTTGTAAATAGACCCAAGAATAAAGGTGATTCTGACAAGGAAAAAGAAAAAGAAAAAACAAATGAAAAAGTGTCAAATGAGAAACTGACGGATGGAAACAAAACCAAAAGGAAAAACCTGGTGTCAATCTCCACTCAAATGATGTATAATGTCGTGGAGGACCTAAGTAAATTGAGGATAACTTTGCCCTTTACAGAAGTGGTGAAGATTCCCCAGCAAAGACGAAATATTTTGAAGTTATTGGATGATCCATATGAAAGATATGAAGCTGTCATTACTAGTCCAAGACAAAGCCAAAGCCCAACAACTACCAAGCTGAGAGGTAAAAATCTGCCCTTCTATAGCTCGATTGAAAATCATGATGTTGCACTACATAATTGTTTGGTTGACACTGGTGCGACAAATAATATAATGCCACTTGTCATCATGGAGGCATTGGGCATGAGTTGCACTAAGTTTTATGAAATCGGTGAAAGCATATATGCGATTGATTCTAGAAAAGTGCCAGCGTACGGAGAAATCAAGGATTTTTATGCTTGGATTAAAACAACCCCCATATCATTATAGTTTTCAATATTATTGTGGTAGACCTTCCTCCATCATATGGAGTTGTGCTGGGAAGAGACTGGACATCCATGATCGGTGGAGATATAATGAACAATTGAAATCGTATGATGCTACCATAAAAAGAAGGAGTGATGATTAAAGTACCCCGTGAACTTAGAAAACCCTTCTCTTTCAAGAAAAAGGACAATGAATTGATGGAAGATTATATAGATGCTGGTATTGGAAACTATGCTATCTTAGACATGGAGTACAACGAAAGCATAGAGCAAGGTCAAGGCAGGGGGAACTAAGATTGTTTGTTTGAAGGCTACTGGAGGATGTCATTCGATGGAGCCTATTATAAATCTAGGAACGAAGTTGGAATTGTTCTTTTGAGTCCAAATAAGACTATGCATCCCCATGCTATAAGACTAGAGTTTTTTGGCACAAATAACGAGGCATAATATGAATCTTTGATCCAGGGAATGATCCTTGCACAAGAAATGAAAATAGAACATCTCGTTGTAACTTGAGACTCACAATTAGTCATGAATTAGGTTACCCAGAGGTACAAAATAAAAAAAGAAAGACTTAAGTTGTATTTCAAAAGAGTTAACGAGTTGATGGAATCTTTTAGTTCCTTCAACATTTCTTTCATTACAAGAGACAAGAATCACAAGGCCGATTCACTAGCCTTGGCAGCTTCGTTATGAAATCTAGACGATGTCCAAAGAAAAACATCTTTCTAGGTAGAAAGAGATTTTCGACCATCCGTGCCTGATAACGTTGAATACTTGCAAGTATTTGAGAACAATGAACAACTGGATTTTTTTTATTAAACGATGATGATGAAGAAGACGATAGCTTGACTCTGTCCCAAAACATTGTATACAAGATGAATCTCTATTTACAAAAGATAATCATTCCAAGAATCTCCTTGAAGAAGTTTCAGTTTGAAAAGTGTAAGAAATGAGGAAACTCAATATTGTAACAGATAAGTCCCCAAAATATGTTAATTTGGGAGTTGATTGCACCACTGAAGAGGTTGACAAATATGTTGCCTTATTCAAATAATATATTGATGTGTTTGCTTGGACCTATGATGATTTGAAAGCCTATGATAAAACTATATTCCAACATATCAGTCCTTTGAGGGAAGAAGAGAAACCAGTAAAACAAAAAATAAGGATGATGAATCCCAAGCTGAAACCTCTGGTAAAAATCGAATTGGAGAAGTTGAAGAAGGAAGGGATAATTTATCCCATTAAACATTCATACTGGCTTTCAAATATAGTGATTGTAAGGAAAAAGACCGAGGAAATCCAGATGTGTGTTGACTTCAGAGACCTTAATAAAGAAAACATAAAAGATAATTTTCCTTTGCCTAACATGGAGTTTCTTCTACAACAAGTTACTGGATCGGTCTACATGTCCATGTTGGATGGTTTCTTTGGATATAACCATGTCTTGGTGGTCGAGGAAGATAGGGAAAAGACAACATTTATCACACCATGGGAGACATGCATATGCTAGAATGCCCTTTGGTTTGAAGAATACTGGAGCCACATTCCAAAGGGCCATGGATCATGCGTTCAATGGGTTGATAGGAAATTTTATGGAATACTAACAAGATGACTTGATGGTGCATTCAAAGAAAAGGGAGGATCATATCCATCATTTCAGAAAGGTCTTTGAAATATGTAGATTATACAAAGTTTCTGTGAATCCAAAGAAATGCTTGTTTGCTACGAGTCAAGGAAAGTTGTTGGGCCATATTGTATGAAAGGAAGGGATTTACATAGATCCATAAAGAGTTAAATCAATAAACGAGCTCAACCCCCTGACATCGAAGAAGGGATTCCAGTCATTCTTCGATAAAATCATTTTTTTGCAAAGATTTGTTCATGACTACGCAAGTGTAGTGTCCCCAAGGCCGAGCCCCGTTACATATCATGATATATGCAATGAATTGTAAATGTGTTCTATAGGCTGGTGAGCCAAGTTTTGTATAAGTTGGAAGGCTTATGTGGTTGTTAGGCCAGGAAGCCTAAGTGTTTGAGGGCCAGGAGCCTGTTGTTGTACTTGTATGTATGCAGAATAATCAATAAAATATAAACACCGCCAGGTGCAGACCGATCACGATGAATGAGTGAAGGGGGACTGAGCATCCATAGAGTTGGCAAGGAACTAGGGGCTGGAAGGTGGGAAAGGGGCTGAGGGTTGAGCCTAGGGGCTTAGTCCTGGAATAATATTGTAATATTATTTCCTAAAAAGCCATGTGCATATTATTTTATCCTAAGTTCCTAGCAAAAAGGAAAGGCGTGTACAGGGAGGCATGCGGATGGAATGCATGCAGTTCCCAGGGTGACAAATGTCCACCCTGATGCATGCAAATAAAACAGAAAGGAACAACCATGGGGTGGGGGATCTCTCGCATTCCATTCGACCCGACTGCCCTGAGCAGGAGCCGTAGGAGCCAGTCTGCAAGAGACCTCGTGTATGTCTGTTACAAAGAGGAATCCTGTGTTGGGTGCTGAAGAATGCGTGTTTACCCTTGTTCAGATCCGTGGAGTCTTTCTGTGAGAGGAAACCAGTGTGTGCATTCCCTGATTGAAATGTCCATGTCAATTTCAGGGAAGATTCTCTGTTTGCCCAGGAAAAGCTGAGCGAGCTTGTGTGTGGAGCCCTGTTCTGAAATCTTGATCGTGAGAACATCCTGTGACTGCTGAACCGGTTCTTGGGAAGCCTGTGTCTTTTTTTCCCTGTTTTTGTTGTGGCACGTAGTTCTGGATTGCGTGAGGCTTGTTGGCATGTGAGTAACTCTTTCCAGGTGAAAAAGTTTGCTGGGAAGCGATTTTCTTCCAGAGAGTGTCCAGCACCAGCTTCAGACTCTGAGACTTCCTGATCCGGCCTGTTGCCGAGACCCAGAGAGGGAGGTTAGCACTGATGGAATGTGCGTGTGAATGTGTATACTCCCGGGTGGAACATGCATGTGGGGAATGAGAGTTTGGTAGTAGTGGGCGTGTGATGGCATCTTTGGGGAAGAATCCTTCCAAATATTTCTGTGCTGTTTCCCTGTAACCTCAGCCTAGCCTAGGATTCCTTGCCTTGGGTGGAGCTCGGTCCCAGCTCGGGGGTGATCCACTGTTGAGATGATGAGCAGTGTGGTCTAAGGCTGGGAGGTTCGTGGAAGGCCTGCACTTGGTTGGTGGATTTCACCACGGTTACAAGATAAGTATCTAACTATGTTCTTATCACATTTTGTATGACTGAGCTGCATAAATTATCATGTTTTCCACTGTGTATATGAATTACTGTTAAATGCTATGGATTGTTAATGGTAGAAGAAAAGTATATGTTTTTATTCTGCGTTAATTGTATTTCATTACTTGAATGCATGTGATTATATAATGCATGTAAGAATTACAGAGAAGGGTGTGTACAGATTGTTACATAGTGCGTTAAGCTCTGGGTAAGCAAATAGGGATACTACAAATTGGTATCAGAGCGAAGGTTTCGACACTAAGCCTAGATGGGCCAGTGGAGTGGTCTTTGGACCGAGAATGCGAAGGGAAATTGGATCTAGAGGACCAATTTCGGACCTTATTTTGTTTCGGAGTGTCAAGTAGTTGCTTGACCGTGCTTACGAGCTCAGGAAGTATAGTGGCGAGTGAAACTGCAGCTAGTGTGGTCTATGGCCACAGGGAGACAGGTCTCTACACCAATGGTGTTAGAACCTTAGGATCTGTTCAGGAGGGAAGGCGAGCCCTCGTGACCGTCGGATCTGGACAAATGTACGTAGGAATTAAAATTCCTTTTGAAATACACAGGAATGTGGAAATTGCGATATACGAAATTCAGAATTGGTTAGGAACCATCTGAGCTGTCAGATCTTGGCCAGAAAACCCGTCAGCCATAGGATTTGTCGGGAGATGTCCGAAGGTTAAACCTCAAAGACTAGGGGCGAATGCTACGAAATAGATCTAGATCGTTCGAAAGACGGAGGACACATGTCATGAGATTTCCCATTTCGAGAAATCGGGAATCGTGATATCGGGAGTCCTGGTAACAAGGGATCGGGACTTTCCATGAAGGAAACCCCGAAACGCTGAAAGGATCTGCGTCGTTGATCCGAGGATGGGATCTGACTCTTGGATTCCATGCTTGGATTAGACGTGGACGCATGAATGCGTACCACGTGCCAGTGAGTCGAGGAGACAGGCGAGAGTGGTGGGACCCGATGACATCATTAAAAGTGACGTGGGCCCTCCTGAACGTACCACATGCCATGGTGGTGAAGGACGATAGCTGTGCTGTGGGCTCAGAGAATAAAGTAACTCGTGATTTCAGGAACTCGTGAGATAAGGGCATGGGAGCTCGACATTGAGACTCGCGAAGTCACGAAGTAGCGAGAACGAGAGGAGAAAAGTCAACATCGCTCCTCGGGGTTTCGTGAAAGGGGGGTACCAGGGTTGGATTCCACAACTCACGAAGGTGCGAATAGCGAAGGGTGCTAGCAATCATCCCTAGACTACGGTCATGCATAGCAGACGCTAGCGAGGAGGGAACCATACCCGTGTCACATCTCGGGTATCGGCGGTTAGAGGAAATGAGTCGAGGGTCTTCGACTCACGAACTCGCGAGATTGTGAGTTGCAAAAGGGTGACTCTGGTTATGAATATATAACTGTGGGATCTTCATGGACCGAAACCCAAAGTCCTGAAATCCTAAAGTGTCGAAAATGAAGGTTTCGAAAACACGAAAATTGCAGAACCAAACGAGAACTCAGAGAACTTAATTGAATCAAAATGTCTTTCGTTCTTGTTCGTATTGTCTTATAAATGTTACAGATTGTTCCGAAGAAGTAATGGCCTGAAAAAATTCGAATTTAATTACATAGTGTGTGTGCAGAGTTCAACGGAGCTCAGGATTCTAGTTAACCAATGCCGAGTATGGAATGGGAAAAGGTGATGATTGCCTCCGAAACAGGAGACGAACGGGAAGGAAAGGATGTCAATATGGGAGTGGAAGGATCGAACTCCAATGGGCACGGAAAAGAGATGGGTAAGGAAGAACATATGATGCAACTCATCAAAAGATTGCAGAAAGATGCCCAGGCTCGCCTAGCTGATAGCCGAAAGCTCATGAAAATACGGGATCGACAGGGTGAATTCATTTTAAAAATGTTGAAGAGCCTGGAAAGAATAGAAAAGAAATTGGAAAAGGGGAGTGACACAAGCAAATCAAGAAGTGTCAAAACCCCTGAGGGGAGAAGGAGACCGAGGAGTGGTAACAGACATTACCGTCTCTCCCCGAAGCATTCTGGCAAGGAGACACACAGTAGTTCAAGCCCATCCCCTACCAGAAAACATCGGAAATCTAGAAGGGAGGAATTAAAAGGAGAGATGAACAAGATTAAGCCTCCAACATTCGATGGAGAACATAAGAAGGAGGAAGATGCCGAGACATGGTTGCTTGGCATGAAGAAATACTTCCAATTGCAGAATTATTCCGCCCATGCAGAAGGAAGAATAGCAATGTACCAACTGAAAGGAAAAGCATCCATGTGGTGGGATCAGTTTGTGCAGGTGCAACACATCAGAGAAAAAGAGGTCACTTGGAAGGAATTTAAGAGATATTTTGAGAAGAAATACCTGACTAAAAGATACTATGACCGAAAGATGAAGGAGTTCTTTGAACTCAAGTTGGGCAGTACGACCATTGATGAGTATGAACGAAATTTTCTGGAACTACTGAAGTATGTTCCATTCATTAAAGACGAGGCTGTTAAAATTCAGAGGCATCTGAGTGGACTACCACCTTCCATTGGTGACAAGATTCAATATGATGATCCCAAGACCATGGAAGAAACCATAAGAAGGGCGAAATGCCTATATGAACAACAAAGAGAAAAGCCTACCTTTCGGAAGGCTTGGGATGACCAGAAGAGGTTTAAGAAAGAACAGAGGCAGAAGGGAGACAAGCCATCCTTTTTCAGAAATAGTCCTCAGGGACAGCCATCGTTTAGAGAGCCGAGAATGACTGAAGAGAGACGACAAAGACAGAGACAGGCACCCATTCAGTGTTGGGGCTGTCAAGGAAACCATAAGTACAAAGATTGTCCCCATAAAAATGGTAAAGCGAGAATTGTACATACTGTTCAGCAAGCTGAAACAGTGGAGGATTTGGGTAGCAGAATGCCGAGGATCTATGCAGCCCTGGACAACAAGCAAGTAGAATTTCAATCACACATGATTGAAGTGGAAGGTATGATTAACAACCGACCACTTGTTATTTTAATTGATTCAGGGGCTAGCCATAGTTATATAGATCCTAGAGTGGTTGAAAGTTTGCATCTAACGCGAAGCAAACATGAGAAGTCTTGGTTAGTGCAGTTGGCCACATGGACCAAGAGAAAGGTCACTGAATTGGTTAAGTCCTGTTTAGTGGACATGAAAGGAATGAGCACTAAGGCTGAACTGAACATTTTGCCTTTAGGCTCATATGATTTCTTAATTGGGATGGATTGGTTGGAATAGCACCAAGCCCTTCTGGATTGCCGTAACAAGAGTTTTTCATGCCTGAACGAGGAAGGAAATCAGGTAACAGTCCAAGGAATTCCCAGAGCCGTGGCTGTAAGGGAAATCTCAGCCATACAGCTGAAGAAATGTTACCGGAAAGGCTGTCAATTATATGCAGCTCGGGTGGAAGAAGTATCCCAAGATGTAGTATCGAATGTGGAAGACCATGAAGTACTCAAGGAGTTCAAGGATGTATTTCAGGAGGTACCTGGACTACCTCCAAGGAGGGACATTGATTTTTCTATAAATTTGATGCCTGGAATAACCCCAGTTTCGAAAGCTCCTTATAGAATGAGTACGCCAGAGCTGAAAGAGTTGCAATTGCAGCTCGAAGAACTACTAAAGAAAGGTTACATTCGCCCCAGTGTGTTACTGTGGGGATCCCCAGTCCTATTCGTGAAGAAGAAAGATGGGACGTTGAGGCTGTGCATTGATTTTCGACAGCTGAATAAGGTCACTGTCAAGAACAAGTATCCTCTGCCAAGGATTGATGATCTCTTTGATCAGTTGAAGGATGCGAAAATATTTTCGAAAATAGATCTCCGATCAGGATATCACCAAGTGAGAATAAAGGATGAAGACATCAGCAAGACCGCCTTTAGAACAAGGTATGGTCATTATGAATTCACAGTGGTGCCGTTTGGACTGTCCAACGCGCCTGCTATTTTCATGTGCTTAATGAATGGAGTGTTCAGAAATTATCTGGACAAGATTGTCATAGTCTTCTTAGACGATATCTTGGTGTATTCCAAGACAGAGGAAGAACATGAACAACACTTGAGAATGGTGCTACAGGTGTTGAGAGAACACCATCTGTACGCAAAACTGAGCAAGTGCTCATTTTACCAAAAGAAGATCCATTACTTGGGACATATAATATCTGAAGAAGGAATCGCTGTGGATCCTAAGAAGGTACAGTCCATTCGGGAATGGACAGCGCCAAGGAATGTGGCAGAAGTTAGATATTTTATGGGTATGGTAGGCTACTATAGGAGGTTTATAGACGGATTCTCAAGGATAGCCCATTCTATCACTTCCTTGCAAAGGAAGGGAAAGAAGTTCCAGTGGACTGAAGAATGTGAGAGAAACTTCCAGCGATTGAAGCAGCTGCTAACCAGTGCTCCAATCCTGAAGATTACAGATCCAGACAAGGATTATGTAGTGTGCACAGATGCATGTAAGGAGGGGCTGGGAGGAGTTCTTAGCCAAGAGGGATTTGTAATTTGTTATGAGTCCCGAAAGTTGAAGGAACATGAGAAGAATTATGCCACTCACGATTTAGAGTTGGCAGCAGTCGTCCACGCCTTGAGGAAATGGAGACATTACCTCATGGGCAAGAGATTTGAGTTGAGAACAGATCATAACAGTCTGAAATATTTATTTGATCAACCAACCTTAAATGCCAGGCAAATTAGATGGCTGGAATTTTTGTGTGAATATGACTTTGATATCAAGCATATCAAAGGGAAAGAAAATAAGGTGGCTGATGCACTCAGCAGAAGAGTGCACGAATTACATGCTACAGCCATTAGCATGTACCAGACTGAGATGAAAGACAGAATTTTAGAAGCTGCCAATGCTGATTTGCAGTACAAAAATCTTGTAGCAAAGCTACAGCAGCATGAGAAACCACAAACCAAGGAAAGTTACACCTTGGGAACTGATGGTTTACTTTTGTATAAAAACAGAGTGTATGTACCTAATGCCCGAGAATTGAAGCTGGCAATTCTAAAGGAGATGCATAACGTGGCTTATGCTAGACATCCGGGATATCAGAAGACTGTGGTAGCAGTCCGAAGCCATTATTTTTGGCCGGGTTTGAAGAAAGAAATTGCTGAATACATCGCAAGATGCATGGAGTGCCAAAAGGTTAAGGCGGAGCATAGGCACCCAGCAGGGTTGCTGCAGCCTTTACCTATTCCTGAATGGAAATGGGACGTGGTAACAATGGATTTTATCACAGGATTGCCTAGAACAAACAAGCAGCATGATTCAATCATGGTAGTGGTGGACAAGCTTACTAAAGCTGCCCATTTTATTCCACTAAAAACCACCCACAGAGTAGCTGATGTTGCTGATATTTTCCTAAAAGAAGTCGCACACTTGCATGGAATTCCTAAGACAATTGTGTTTGATAGGGACCTGAAACTCACTTCGAATTTCTGGAAAGGACTATTTAAAGGATTCGAAATGAATCTGAACTTTAGTACAACGTATCATCCTGAGTCTGATGGACAGAGAGAGAGAGTAAACAGAGTAATAGAAGACATGCTGAGAATGTATGTGATGGATAAACCATCAAGGTGGGAAGACTACTTGCATTTGGTAGAATTCGCCTACAATAATGGGTATCATGCATCATTGAAGATGAGCCCATTCGAAGCGCTTTATGGAAGAAAGTGCAACACTCCGATGAGCTGGGATAATCCAGCTGACAGAGTAGTAGTTGGACCCGAACTACTCAAAGAGATGGAAGATCAGATGATAAAAATCAAACAGAATCTGAAAGATGCCCAGAACAGGTAGAAAAGTTACGCCGATAGTAATAGAACCCATAGAGAATTCAAAGTAGGTGACCATGTTTTCCTGAAAGTGAAAACTAACAGGAGTTCCCTGAAGCTGGGAAGTTGCGCCAAGTTGGCAGCAAGATTTTGTGGGCCATTTGAGATCCTGGAAAGGATTGGGCCTGTTGCATACATGCTTGCATTACTTGCATCTATGACTGTACATAATGTATTTCATGTTTCACTACTTAAGAAATATGTACCTGATGCTAATCATGTTATCGATTGGAATGTGATTCAGGTGGAACCAGAGGGTGTCCTGCAAGTGCATCCTGTGTGCATATTGGATAGGAAAAGCAAACAGCTTCAGAATCGAGCTATAGAACTTGTAAAGGTCCAATGGACCTGGTACGGTCTTGAGGATGCGACATCGGAGCATGAAGAGGTTATGCGGGCAGAGTACCCGCATCTTTTTGAAAATTTTGAAAGGCTTGCAGATGCTGTGTAAAGCTGCACTGAGGATAGTGCAAAAATAAGGGGAGGAGGATTGTAGTGTCCCCAAGGCCGGGCCCCGTTACAGATCATGATATATGAAATGAATTGTAAATGTGTTCTATAGGCTGGTGAGCCAAGTTTTGTATAAGTTGGAAGGCTTATGTGGTTGTTAGGCCAGGAAGCCTAAGTGTTTGAGGGCTAGGAGCCTGTTGTTGTACTTGTATGTATGCAGAATAATCAATAAAATATAAACACCGCCAGGTGCAGACTGACCACGATGAATGAGTGAAGGGGGACTGAGCGTCCATAGAGTGGGCAAGGAACTAGGGGCTGGAAGGTGGGAAAGGGATGAGGGTTGAGCCTAGGAGCTAAGCCTAGGGGCTTAGGCCTGGAATAATATTGTAATATTATTTCCTAAAAATCCATGTGCATATTATTTTATCCTAAGTTCCTAGAAAAAAGGAAAGGCGTGTACAGGGAGGCATGCAGATGGAACACATGCAGTTCCCAGGGTGACAAATGTCCACCCTGACGCATGCAAATAAAACAGAAAGGAACAGTCGTGGGGGGGGGGGGATCTCTCGCATTCCATTCGACCCGACTGCCCTGAGCAGGAGCTGTAGGAGCCAGTCTGCAAGAGACCTCGTGTATGTCTGTTACAGAGAGGAAGCCTGTGTTGGGTGCTGAAGAATGCGTGTTTACCCTTGTTCAGAGCTATGGAGTCTGTCTGTGAGAGGAAACCAGTGTGTGCATTCCCTGACCGAACCGAAATGTCCATGTCAATTTCGGGGAAGATTCTCTATTTGCCTAGGAAAAGCTGAGCGAGCTTGTGCGTGGAGCCCTGTTCTGAAATCTTGACTGTGAGAACATCCTGTGACTGCTGAACCGGTTCTTGGGAAGCTTGTGTCTATTTTTCCCTGTGTTTGTTGTGGCACACAGTTCTGGACTGTGTGAGGCTTGTTGGCCTATGAATAACTCTTTCCAGGTGAAAGAGTTTGTTGGGAAGCGGTTTTATTCCAGAGAGTGTCCAACACCAGCTTCAGACTCTGAGACTTCCTGATCCAGCCTGTTGCCAAGACACAGAGAGGGAGGTTAGCATTGATGGACTGTGCGTGTGAATGTGTATACTCCCGGGCAGAACAGGCATGTCGGGAATGAGAGCCTGGTAGTAGTGGGCGTAAGATGGCATCTTTGGGGAAGAATCCTTCCAAATATTTCTGTGTTGTTTCCCTGTAACCTCAACCTAGCCTTGGATTCCTTGCCTTGGGTGGAGCTCGGTCCCAGCTCGGGGGTGATCCACTGTTGAGATGATGAGCAGTGTGGTCTAAGGCTGGGAGGTTTGTGGAAGGCCTGCACTTGGTTGGTGGATTTCACCACGGTTACAAGATAAGTATCTAACTATGTTCTTATCACATTTTGTATGACTGAGCTGTATAAATTATCATGTTTTCCGCTGTGTATATGAATTACTGTTAAATGCTATGGATTGTTAATGGTAGCAGAAAAGTATATGTTTTTATTCTGCGTTAATTATATTTCATTACTTGAATGCATGTAAGAATTACAGAGAAGGGCGTGTACAGATTGTTACATAGTGCATTAAGATCTGGGTAAGCAAATAGGGATACTACAGCAAGGATCGTAAAACTTATCAATTTGTTGCTGAAAAAGGAGCAGATATTCGAATGGACAACAGATACTCAAAAGGCATTCAACAATATTAAAGGATCAATCACCACTGCTCCTGTCCTCACCAGTCTGTATTTCCAAAGAGACTTCATTATCTATTCATTTGCTATAGAGACAATTGTTGCATCCGTTCTCAATAAAAAAATAGCAACGAAGAAGAACTCCCAATAAGTTTTATGAGCAAAACCCTACACGACTATGAGTTGAGATATTCAAAATTGGAGAAGCAAGCCTTGGCTCTTGTAAAAGAAGTGGCACACTTTCAGACGTATATATTAAACTCCCATATTATAACTTATGTTCCCTCATCACTAGTGAAGATGCTTCTAAATCAACGATTGAGAGAAGGAAAATGGGCTAACTAGTTGACAAAAATACAAGAATATGATATCGAGATTAAACCTTTGAAGGAAATCAAAGGAAAATCTTTATGCAAGCTTATCACAAATGGGGATTCAGTCGATGGGATGATTTCAATCTCAGTCGCAGAACCATTGGTTGATTCAAAATGGTACGAAGACATTATATTCTACTTAAGGTTCATGAAATTTCCTGTTACCATGAATCCCAAGGAGCGAAGGAGACTGAAGATGAAAGTGAATCAATACATGATGATTGCTGACATACTGTTCAGAAGAAATTTTAAGGTATACTACTAAGATGAGTCAATGAAAATCAGGCCCAAGAAATGATCCATATGGATTTCGGTGATCATCCACCTTTTCCATTGAATCACCATTTTGAGCCCGTGGTTTTGATAAACCATGACATTCACCCTTTTTATGGGGAATGGAATGTAATGTCATCTTCATTTGTTTATTACAGACATCATGTAATGGTTTTATGTACATACCTACAACATAGTGTTAATGCATCGGATCCCATTAGAACTCCGAAGTTGAGCACGATCGAGATAGAGTAGTATTGGGATGGGTGACCCCTCGGGAAGTACTAGTATTTTACATGCCTATGGCATTTTATAAAATTAGTCCAATTTATCCCACATGCATCATGGGAATTGTTCTCCTCTCACTCTCTCATATATAATTGAGGTGAAGGAGGCCCTTTAATCATGCAATGGAGTGTGATGTAAATATTCTTGTGAATGAATTGTAGCCAACATCTCTTTCTTTTCAGAGATAAGCTACCCCATTTTTCCAGTTTGTGTTCTACAATGTTTTTCTATCTTATTCAGTAATAGAAGTTGGGTTTCACTATATTTCTGTGTTCTCTTCTATATTTTTGTGTATTTCATTGTTATATGTCGGTTATATTTCCGTCTTCATGCCGTTCTCAAAATAATCCGGATCAGTGGTATCATAGAAGTCTGCTCTTTGTCATTTCTCAGAGCAGGTCCCTAATGAGGTCAGGGTATAGATATTTGGGTCTCGAGCTAGTTTCTCTTGAGGAAAACCACCCTCTCTAGCACAAGCGACCTCCCATGGTGGAAGAAAAGAGAGATGAAAGAGCAAGAAATCCTTTCAAGACGTTGCTCGAGGAAGCCCTCGTGCGACAAAGGAACGAGATGATGGACAACTTCGCTCAAATCCTTTGAAGACTACCGATGGTGGTAGCCGAGGCATCTTCAACACGAAACCATTTTGCAAGTGTGACACCATTCAAGGTACAATTCGATTTTTATATCCCCTTATTTGAAGGCTAGATAGATGCAGATGCTCTAGAAAAATGTTAGAATCTGCTAGAAGGTTATTACTCTGTCCAAAATTTTTCCAATAGTGAAAATATCACCTTTGCACTACTTAAAGCCCGTCCCCATGTTAGAGCTTAGTGGGAAGGTTACTGGGAGAGGTACACCACGGATGAATCTACACTTTTTGGGAGAGAACCCACTTGGGTGACCTTTGTAGATTCCCTAAAGGATGAGTTCTAACCTTTCAGAAAATATGACGACCAATACATGAGATGGACAGCTCTACGTCAGAAAAGATTCCAGACAATGCTAGAGTACAACAACATCTTTCATACCTTGTGCTCAAAGATGGGTATCAAAGACTCTGAGCGACATCTGGTTTTGAAGTACTGCAGTGGTCTACATAGGTACATACAAACAAAGATGGATTTCTTGGACATCTCCTCACTGGGAGTTGCTTATCGATATGCAGTCAAAATTTAGTAGAAATTCAACCAGCAAAGTAAGTGGGAGAAGCATGGACAGAGCAAGGAAGGCCAACCTCAAGAGAGCCAATCCCAGATGTAAGCAAAGAAGGGTAACAAAAAGTCTAAGAAAGACACCAAAAAGTGGTGTGAGTTCCACAACAACCCTTGGCACAACATGAATATCGCTCAATACAGTCATTGGTGGCCGAGCTCAAAGAAAAGAGTTGAACCTCGACTTGGACCCTAATTTAGAAAATAATAAAAGGACACATATCATTGATGCAGAACCCATTGCTACTGTCACAACTACAACAATCCAACCAAAAGAGGATCCTGAGGAGGGGGAGAGACACTTCCATTAACAGTTGTGGGTGAAGGGGACCCCACTGCATTTTATTGTTGATAGCGGAAGCCAAAAGAACATCATCTCAGTAGAGGTTGTCAAGCAGTTGAATTTGCTAAGAACACCACACCCGCAACCATACAAAATCGGGTGGCTTCTCCAGGGTCAAGATCTCCGTGTCAGCTAGCAGTGCCGATTGTCATATGACATCCATCCCTTCAAGGACGAGGTATTATGTGATGTTGCCCCGCTGGATGTCTGTGATGTTCTCTTGGGCCAACCATATATGTGGAAGCGCCATGCTATCTATGAGTCTCGATCCAGTAGTGTCATTGTTACTCTAGGGGGTCATCTCTATAGGATACCAGAGGTGGTTCCAACTAATGTCCCACCTAAACAGTGCCGCAAGGTAGTATCTCATACTACAAAATTTAGCTTCTTTACAATCTGTTCAAATGGTGAACATAAGGATACTACAACCACTACAGCCTTGGCCCAAGCACCTTCTATCCAACAAAATAAGTTCGACAAGACTACAACAAAGTGCAAATATTCCTTCTACAAAGACATCTCATGTAGCCAAACTGGTTAAAAAGGTCAAACCCTTCGAGCCACAGGTTCGTGACAACCTTCAAAAAGATAAGAATCACAACCTCTCCAACAACGCAAGCATCTCATCAAGATGAAGATTCTACAAATGCTTTTCCCTCTTCCCCAGGCACTCAACTCAATGGACATTGCTTCCTAAGGGGGGAGGAATGATCTAGATGGATCTCGGTGGCCATCCACCTTTTCCATTGAATCACCATTTTGAGCCTGTGGTTTTGATAAACCATGACATTCACCCTTTTGATGTGGAATGGAATGTAATGTCATCTTCATTTGTTAATTACAGACATCATGTAATGGTTTTATGTACATGCCTACAACATAGTGTTAATGCATCAGATCCCATTAGAACTTTGCAATTAAGCGCACTCATGCTAGAGTAGTACTGGGATGGGTGACCGCTCGTGAAGTACTAGTATTTTACATGCCTATGGCATTTTATAAACTTATTCCAATTTACCCCACATGCATCACGGGAATTGTTCTCCTCTCACTCTCTCATATATAATTGAGGTGAAGGATGCTCTTTAAGCATGCAATGGAGTGTGATGTAAATCTTCTTGTGAATGAATCATAGCCAACATCTCTTTCTATTCAGAGATAAGCTACCCCATTTTTCCAGTTTGTGTTCTACAATGTTTTTCTATCTTATTCAATAATAGAAGTTGGGTTTCACTGTATTTCTATGTTCTCTTCTATATTTTTGTGTATTTCATTGTTATATCTCGATTATATTTCTGTCTTCATGTCATTCTCAAAATAATCTGGATTAAGAACTTATCAAAGAATTCCATGAGGGAATATGTGGTGGACACTTTGCACCTACTGCAACCGCTCAAAAAATAATCAGAGTAGGATTTTACTGGCCATCAATCTTCATAGATTCGTATGCCACAATAAGGAAGTCTTTGTCATGCCAACAATTTTCAGGAAATATGAAGAAATATGCGATGCCTTTGCAACCCATTGTGGTAGAACAACCATTTTCCCAATGTGAACTTGATGTTGTTGGGCCAATTAATACAAAGTCTAGCAAGGGGCATATGTACATTCTAACAACTACTGATTATTTCACAAAATGGTCAGAAGCGGTGGCGCTAAAGAAGGTTGATGCTAAAGAATTGATTAAATTCCTCAAAGACAACATTCTGTTGAGATTTGGTGTCCCTAATAAATTTATCACAGACAATGGTTTGATCTTCACCGGTTCAAATTTCATGGAGTTTTGATGACAATATGGATTCATCATGAGTCAATCGTCGAATTATTATCCACAAGGTAATGGCCTTGCTGAATCCAAAAACAAAACACTTGTGCATATATTGAAGAAAACTGTCGATAACAACCAAAGGTATTGGCATCTGAAGCTGATTGATGCATTATGGGCAAGAAAAACGACCCCGACGGATAGCACAGGGATGTCTCCATATCTATTGGTTTATGGGAAATAGGAAAAAATTCTGATTAGTCTCAAGCTCAATGCATTGATCTCTGTGGTTAATACTGAAGATACAAAAAATAGTTCACCCATATAGAGGATAATCAACCAGTTGCTGAAGTTGGAAGAGGAACGAAGAAAATCCCAGACTCAAACTTCTCAAAGGAAACAAAGCATCAAGATATATTTTGATCAAAGCACAACTATGAAGAACTTCCAGAAGGGAGAGATGGTGCTACTTTGGAACAAGGCCAAGGAGAGGTCGTACATACATACAAAGTTTGAAGCACTCTGGATTAGACTAGTTGGAGCCTATTGTTGAGATCAATTCCCACTTCTGAAATTTCCCTTCCCTTTTCTAATTTCCCAACTTCTTTTCTCCCTTTCTTTTCCCTCTTCTATACTTACCGGTTTTCCCTTTTTTTCTTTATCCCTTCTACTCTCCCTTTCTGGTTCTATACTTAGTCATTTTTTAGAATGAAGGGTTCTCGAGTTGGCATACTTGCAGACCCTCATCTCCATCCAAACCCTCACATCACAAGTCCGACCGACCACCGCGCTATCCTATACTTAGCTGATTTTGCAATTGCGGGTTCCTGGGTTAGCAGGCTCAAACTCTCATACCCCATGTTACATGATACACATTTTTATCCATAAGATCCGCAATATACATTTTGACCCCCAGACTCCCCAAGCTTCCAAGTATCTCATTCCTCCTTTGTTAAGTCTGACTGACCGCGTTACAAGACTTAGTCATTTTTCGACCTTCTACAGTTGCGGGTTCTCGGGTTCACAAAATACTCAAATCCTTTTTAGATCTCGACCGTCCCCACCACCTTCGCGTGTTTCCCAATACACATTTAGTATGATTTAATGCTAACAACTCATCATCTGGGTTCTATAAATATTGTCATTAATAAACGAAGGGCTCGAGGAGATCTCCTATAAAATGCATTAAACTAGGATTTGCAGAGGATTATATTATCCCTCTCAAGCATTCATTTTAAACATTATCTGGAGCAAAGGAACATTTCCATCAACTTATGGAAGCAACTCGACAACAGTTCTGTGGAGATACATTGAAATTTTTTGGGCATGAGGACCAGAACTTTCAGTGGTCCAAAGAATATTCTTACTATTCATCCCCTTCTTCCCAAAAGGAAGTAATATGGATGTCAAGAATCGCTCGTGCAGGCTGCATCCTACAGGTTTTCGACTGTAAGGAGTTGGTCTCCTGGTGCATCGAGAGATATATTCCAAGCCAATAGATCATTCAATTATGGGACCATTCCCCTGCCTCTTTGTCACCTCAGGTATTTTGTAAGATGTTGAGACTTTTCGAGCCAACGCTTACCTTCAAGGGTGAAAATTGCAGAGAATTATTAAAGAATAATGAAAATGGGTTTGACCTCTTACCTGAGTTCGTGGAGAACCCAACAACCGTCCCCGAGGACATCAAGAGATTGCAGGTTGTCTCATTTAAAAATCCTTTCCAAGAAATTGCTTGGCTTTTCACGAGGGTAACAAGACAAGAAACTACAACCAAATATTCTTGCATGATTCTTTACATTTTATACTTCACGGTCAAAGAACATGCCATCTTTGATTGGGGCAAGTTGATTTCCATTGAAATCTCTTCCCAATTTTCACAATATAAAAAGGAGAAGAAATTATTTATGTCCTCTTATTTGGTTTTCGCGATACACATTACTGTCAGTTTTCGAGATTATCTGTGTGTAAGAAAGTATACCGTGAATTCGACTTGGTAACCTTCTGGTATCAAACATTATGGAGGCACAAAGCCTCCCAACATTTTTATGAAGTTTTTAATGACTTTGTCTGAGTTTTTAAAGGTTTGTTGTTTAAAAAAGACTCCCCCCGGATGTTTGACCAAGCGAGTAAGTTCCTGGATAGGAAGGGGACACTAGAACAAATGGAGAATTACAATGTCATAAGGATTTTTGGTTCCAAGGAAAATCCTTCCTTCCTTCCATGCCACATATCTGACAAAATGTTTGTTATTGAAGTAGCAAGGCAGTACAATTATTGGTTGCATTTTTTTCATGAAAAGAGAAAAAAAACAATTCATATCTCTGCCTTGGAAGGTTGGGGAATTCATATTCAAAATATGAACAAGATTTATGAATTTGCAGGCCACTTCCACAACCTGAATCTAAGATATAATGAAAGGATAAAAGGGTTCGACCCTAGCGGAATTTTTGTAGAACATATACTAGCAATTGGTTTGAACAATTGTTTTATTAATACTATTCTTATTGAAGGCAGAGATAATGAATCAGGTACTACTTCTCGTGACACTAGCGACCTGGAAACAATAATTATCACCAATGATTCATACAAACAGAAAGGAAAAGGTCCCAACGAGAAGAGTGCCCAATCCCCAACTATGACTCCAAAAAGTACAACATCTCAGAGTAGTGCTCCAACGACCCACCCAATTAAGAAAGTGACCCACATGTCTTCAAGCGGAGGAGGCGATAAGAACCCTCCTTTGGGAAAAATTGAAAGCTCCCATAAACTTCCCTTGAGGAAGAAAAGAAAAAATATTGTACAAGAAGAGGAAGAAGCTCAAGTTGAAAGAGACATCCACGTCCTTTGCCTCGAAGATATGGAACTCGAGATTGACATGGAAAAAGTGTTCGCCAAAACCGATAAGCTAGAGGACATGACTCACCAAAATCCTCTGATGGAAATATTTGAGAGTGCGAGCTTCGATGAAGAAGAGTCTTTTGTATTTCAGAGCACTGTTTTTGATAACGATTCCAAAAATTTAATTATTGAGAAAAGAAATGTAAAGAATAAAAAGGGGAAATGTCGTTTAGGGGTTAACTTACGAAACATGTTGCCTTCTTAAATTTCCCAAATTCACCGAGCAAATGGAGATGCTCTAGACGATTCTACTGGAGGCCTTTAAGTAGAGAATGCCAGGTTAAAGGAAAGGGTCAAAGAATTGGAAGAATCTTTAATGACTCTCCCAATACCTTCTATTCTTTTTGAAATGATTGGGCCTACTATACCTACAGCTAAACAGAAAGGATCCTCAAGCCTACTCACATCATCTAGTCGTTATGTGGAGAAGAAAATTAATAAAAGAATGGAACTCATTACAGAAGCTTGGAAGATGTCAAAGCACATGGTTTCTTTTGGAATGAGGGCACATGCTTTCAATGAATATTTACATGTGGATTTGAAAAATGAAGAGGGTTTTTACCTTGATGCAGTTGTACCCTTCGGTTTTAAAGTCACCAATATGATGGAGTTGAGAAGAAGAGAGGGGGATCTCCCTTCTCCGAACCATAAAACATCTGAACACATGCTGGAAGGAAAAGATTAAAAACTTGATTATCATTGTCCAAGCATGCAACCAAGCCATAACCAAGAGAGAAGAATTATTCAAAAGGTTGAATGAGATAGACCTAGCTGAGAGAACCAATGAGGTCCAAGACCCCAAATTGATTCTCAACTTGTTGTTCCTAACCAAGAAATCCTTTGACGATCAGGTTGATATCTTTAAAGGATTATTATTTGAAAAGTTCTATGGCATTCTTGAGTATAATGAAGATGACGTAGTTAACTGGCTAGTGGATTATTCAATAAAAAATCAAGATATTGAAGAAGCTTTGCATAATATTTCCATTGATCTAAGGGACTTGGAGGGGGATATTTTCAATATAAAAATATGGCATGAAATCAATGTGGCACCAATGAGAAGCTACATCGAAGAGTGGTTTAAAAAAGATATCAACAAACTGACCGATGAAGGGAAAAGGCAGTTGAGACGGCTCCTGTAACCGTCGATGAAAACGATAAAAGGACCTCAACAAGCAAATGAACACATGAGATACCATCATAGTAAGTTCATATTGGTCACATCCTTCTTTCTTTACCAAGTTCTTCATCTAGTTAGTCGACCTCTTTAAATAGAAAGGTTTAACCGAAGACAAATAATTTCCTTTTTCTTCTTACCAGGTCTTGCTGTCTTCAACCGCCCACTTTCTTCCTTCTACAAACTTCATTCTTATATATATGGTCCACGGGAGCTCCAATCCCAGTCTTTATGACAAACACATTTAAATTTCAGAGAATATGTAATAAACTATATATTGTTTAGAAATTTCAAGAGAGCTAATTTGGAAACAATCTCGACTGTACTTTGTAACCCAGTTTTTTGAATATAAAGTATTTGAGGTTGATCTATCATTATCTTTATTTGAGCTGCCCATGTATCACTCTGTCAAAGATCTCTTATGCATGCAGATCATTTTCTTTTATTTTTATGTGATCAAAAATATTTAGCCCAACTATGATGGATATGAGAAAATTTTTCTTATTTACTTTAAATGTGTGAATGTGTGTGGTTCCTAGTCCATTCTCAGGAACTTTCTTTAAAACAAAATAAAAACATTTTATGTTTTTGCATATTTACTTTTTCTTTGAGTACCACGATGAAATTATTTAAAAGTCCCACATTCTGAAGACTTATAGTCCCACTAAAATCACAATAGAGGAGTACCACCTCTATAAAAACACAGGGGGATTTGTATCCTCGTGAGGTTGCTGTTTCGGTCCTAACAGATTCAAGCATCAACACAACACTACACCCCTATGATCATAATTGTCTGACCACCATGATTAAACTGTGCTCTCCTCTCTTGGATTCCCAAGATGAACTCCCTGAAAGGACTAAACTCACTATCTTGGATAATGTCTCGCCAAGGCATCTCGGTGACGTCAAAGCATAACAATCCATGGATAGAATTGATCCTGGGTATCGTGAGGGAAAATCCATCTTTCCATATAGAATAAGGTTCAACATCTCCTCTCACAACATCCCCATAATGACACAGACCAATCACTGACATGACGCTGTCGATCACCCTCATCATATGAAGCAATCTATCACTTCGATGAATTTCAGGATCCCACCACCAAATTGGAATTCCATCACTCCCCAATCCTACTAAAATATCTATGAACTGATCCAATAGAGTCTAGATCTCCTCTTATGCACTGATCATATGGTCCAAATGAAATACCTCTATCATGGTCATAATGCCACCTGTCTCACCCAACTGATTCAGGTGAATCTTCCATGTCCTTCTTTATTTAATGAGGGAATCAAATAACAAAAATAGATGCCTATGGMACTACCTAAAAGAGTAGAAAATGACTAGCACGTTCATCGATCCCAAGGGCATGACCACAAAATCATAATGAAGTCTGGAAGCAAATCTGTGACTATATTTCTCCCTGTCCCTCATATGAAGATAYCCCAAATGAAGATCAATCATCAAGAGATATGTCACTCCCTGAGGCTCACCAATCCATTCACCGATCCTGGGTAACCTCAACTCAATGGTATGTGGGAGGAATCTATCAAGAGGTCCCCGTGGAAGAAACGCTCCAAAACTCCACTGTACACCATCGTGTGCCAATGAATACCCGTGCATACTGCATCCTGTCACTGAATCATCCTGGACCATCATGTATCCTGTAGATGATACTATATCCATCACTCTACTGGTGTTTCCTGAACATGTATCCTAGAGCATGCCCATGTCTGTCATATATTTGTCCAGCCAATAGATGGATGCATATAC
>JASDQU010790052.1:56105-81823 GCA_032191745.1 Picea mariana | reverse complement strand
ACATTGACAATATGAAATAGGGCTCCTAGAAATGCATACAAATAACACAAATCCATGAACATACAGGAAGTAGAGAAAATAACACAATTCAGGGGAAAACTTACCACATCATTTGCTCTTCACTCAAGATCCTTTGTATTGGACATGTTGCAGATTAGTACTTCATTAGAATCATTCTCTGCATGAATAACATAAAAGTTACAATAATTATAAGGAAAACACCAATTAGTGGATACACCTAAACTGCTATGTTGCACTAGGTTTCTAGCAAAGGCACGCAACTAGATGTTTTGGCAGAAGTTGTTTTTATTGATCCACCTAAATTATTATGTTTTACCAGTGCCCTTTAATATCTAAAGCATTGGTGATCCATGGCTACAAGTACATTGGAGCAACAACATGTCAAAAATACATCAGTTCTAAACATTGGTCAAGACACATTGATGATCCACATTGGTCTAGGTGCACCGATGCTTCTATACCAATGTGAACCCAAGTGTAAAAAAACACAAAATACAGTAGTGATCGACTTTGGTTCCAAAAAATTTGTGCTCCATGACCCATGTGCACTAGAGTGCTAATAGCCCAAAAAGACATCAGCACTTTGCTTCTGTATTGGTATATTGTTTCTCCTATTTGGTATGGGTGAACCAATGCTCCTATATGGTGTAGGTGCATCGATGCTCTTCTTTAGGTATGGGTGCACTAGTGCTCCTAATACACCAAATCACTGAAAAATAATGTCCCTAATGCTTGAGACTAAGAAATAAAGAAATTATATTGGTGTTCACAATATACCAGCAACACCAAGAAAAGCTACACAAAATTAAGTAAGAACTACAACTTATAGTTTCGTTCTTTTCATCGATTTGGTCACATGTAATTAAGCTTTCCAAAAATGAAACCTTGATTATTACTCGAATACTAGTTCTTTGCTAAATACAATTTCAATTCCCAATGATCATATTTCCCCTTTCCCACCTATAAATAGGAATACAGAACACTGGAATTTCTATGGACCACTCCCCTTCCAAATTCTTCCTTACTACCATCTTAATATGTCAGTGCAATATTTTCCACGGAACAGACAATGGGACATTTTTCTTCCTACACAAATACAATAAGGTTATTACCCTCCTATGCATAAATGCCTTCATATACCTCTTTGTTCCGGATTTCACATTGTAAAAAAGGGATGCCTGCTTCATTACATAAAGTTTAAGAATTTTGTTATCAAAGGTTGACATATCCACAAACTATGCTAACTGAATGCATAGAATGAAAACGTCTTGTATGTTATTGCTATCTTCACCTCTAGATCAGAGATAGGTTCTAAAATTTATTTTGGGACTCTAAAGTGGAATGGCAGTCACTAAGATCTCTTCTTAAACATAAAACACCGTGTCCACGACACAATGAAAATAATGGTAATTCTCTTTGTCATGTGAGACACAATGAAACATGTCACAATACTTTCAAAGTTGCATATATCATGTCACAAGATTTTGGAAGTTGCATCATTAAGAGAAGCTGAAATTATCATTAAGTGTATAACAAAATTACATTCACATATATATACAAGCCATAAAAATAACTTTGTGTATATTATCAGCTATATAATGTGCATCTAACTGTCTTATAAAATTATTACATGACATCATGAATTTCTTTTAGTCTTCTTTTTTTCTTTCCAATGCTTAAGCAAATCATCAATGTCCATGTCTTCATTTACTGGGTTCTCTTCATTTATCCATTTAGCATAGTTTTTGGATATGTCAACCTTTGATAACAAAGTTCTTAAACCACATCCCCCACAACAATCTACTCCTGTCAAATGACTTGTTCTTTGCCTTGGGGGTTAGACCCCTCTGGCATGGATGCTACTGGAGGTGTCATGCCTCCTCCCCTAGAACCACGTCGTCTGCCTCTGCGACATCCTCTAACCGTGATTACCTGCAGGGGCACAATTCAATTTAAGTAGCGATAAATTATTAATCAAGTGTTTAATACAGTGGAAGGCGTAATGATCCCAAGTTGCGAGGTTGAACCCGATATGATACCATATTTAATTTCCCCTCCATTACGCCTAATAAAAGTGAATAACAATAAGTAAAAAAAAAATTAGCATTAGGAAAATAATGTCAACATATAATTCAAACAACACATGATCAAACGACATCATAATTAAAAGAATTACAAGCGACTCATCATCGTAATAAAATGATGTCGCAACCAATGCATCAACATAATTAGTAACAAGACATAATCAACACATCATCGCATTTAGATAATGACACATAATCAACAAGCATCATAAATGGTGACGCTAGATCAACTCATCATGATCAACTAAAATCATCAATACTTTTAATCAATCAACTCATCACATAAGGATAACATAAGGTAACATAAGGTAACATAAGGATGACACCAGGATAACATAAATAGGACATAAATATATTGCCTGCCCAACCTAACCTACAAGGTTAGGACCTCCAAGACACATAAGCAACGCTCAAGCCCAAGATTCATCCGATTGATTTTGACCATTTAAGATCTCAGAGCTGGCGATTGTTCTAAGGAACAAGGAGGTGTCTACATCCCACTAACATAATCAAGTCCAAACCAACTAGATAAATCAATACCATCAACGATAATCACTTTTATCAATCAATCAATCATAATCATCAATTAAACATGGCGCAGGATTGATCAATCGCATAACTCATCATATACCATCTTTATATCAAGGTGCAAGATTAAGGAATTACTAAATTGTTTTTTTATTTTTACGTCGTCATTATTGCAAGGCACATGAAATCCAATTACTTAATCATTTACACATCAACGATAAATGACGCAAGAGTAAATAACTTTAAACAATCATACGTCAACATAATAAATGGTGAAAGAGTATTCTCAACCTTATTTTCAAGGTGCAAGGATGTCTACCCACTTAACTAGTTATACATCAATATTAAATTCATGGCCCAAGTAAACTGATAACTTAATAAATCATCAATCATTAAATATTCATTACGCAAGAGTAAACTATCAATTTCTTTCACGACGCAACAAAATCTATCTACTCAATCAATCATACATCAATTTAATGGACACAAGAGTAAATTAATACACATCTCGTCATACACCAGCATTAATCAAGGCACAAGAAAGGTCTAATTACTTTAGTGGTCATACCTCAACATTAATCGAGGCGTGCAAGTAAATTTAACTACTTAATTTATCATGCTTCAACATTATTCCAACACCAAGAGAAATCTATAGTTTTTTACTTGAATTTATTCAGGAGGACCTAATTTTTTTTCAAACAATAGGTGAGACATAATAAAAATATTGGGCCTATATCTCAGATATCAAACATTTAATAAAACACAAAATATATAATAAAACTATATATATCAGATTCAATTACACCAATTAATAAAAGCTTATTATAAGGCATAAGAAGGGGGAGGATTGAAATCTTATCGAAATAAAGGAAATGCACCACTCCAAAGATAAAATCAATGCATCACGAATAAGAAAAACACAACTACAGTTAAGGAAAAACACAGTCCTCCTTTAAGGAAAATCACAAAGAATAAGAAGTAAAATAAACATTGAGATAAATTAGCTGAAACACAAGGTAAGAACCGCCAGGAGGAAGCTCTAAATCTGGGAGAAAATCAAATTCCATAGGCAAAGATAATTAAAAAATTAAATGCCATGAGGGACACGATTCCTGGGCGAAATGGTCTGAAAATGCAGAGATTAAAGATGTATAAAATTGCCAGCAAAGGAGAATAAATCACTAAGTAAGTCAAGGGTAATCGCCAAGAAAGGATTGAATACCAGGCTGGGAAAATGATCAGAAAATTCCCTGGGCATTGATAAAAAAGATCCCTGGGCAAGGGCAGAGTGAAGGCGCAGATCCATTCCTCATTGCTAGGCAAAATTTAGATGGAAAAAATGCCATGGGAGGCCAAGGAATTCACATAGACAACATAAGAGAATAACTGGGCATGAAGTGAAGGCATAGAGCCATTGGGCTACCAAAACCGTAGAGCTTTGTATGATTTCGTTGAGGTAAAAAAGGGAAACAAAGAGCGTTCCCTTCCCAATCACACAGGGCATTGTTTAAAGGATGAAAATCGTAGGGATTGCCAAAGAAACAATGGGAGGTTTCCCAACACACAGGGTGTTGGTTTAATGCCCAAATAGTTTGAAGTAAGAAATCACAGGCACCACCATTTCTTATCACAGACTAATGTGCTCAACACATCACAGGTTCCAGCTAGTGCGTTGCCCATAAAATAAATAAATTTGAGCTAATGCATTCTCACTCTAAAGGAAGGTTGGATGCATTTTCATTGCTGCTAGAAATTACCATCTATTGGAGGCTTTTATTCATCACTGGGCGAATCATTTTAACCCCCAGATAAAGGGAACAATTCCTCTTTTTGTCAGGGCACCCTCCTCTGCTTCAAAATCAATTTATCATTGCAACAATCCCTCAAAAATAGTAGAGAGATCTAACTTAGAGTGCAACAATAGTTTATTGAACGATGAATGAAACCGAGGAGAAAGAAATACCTTATTCATCTTCATCTATCTCGTTTATGTAGTGATAGCATTTCTTTGGGTATTGACACTTCGTTTTTGTCCTCTTTCAAGTCCCACAGACAGATTTTATCCTCTTATTGTATTCATAATATTCAAATCTTGGTCGACAAAAGGATGATTGTGAGAAGATTGATTGCGAGAGGATTGGTTGTGGGATCATTGTAAGGAATAAAATGCATAGAATTTATGCATAAATACACTGAGCAAGGAATTAAAATGTTGGGTTGTAATCTCCCCATCAACGCAGAGATTAAGAGGGATTAACGCCAGGAGAAAAGGGTGAATTGGTACAAGGAAAAATACACTCCATAATCAAAACACAGAGGTAAATACTTAATGAAATATCAATCTAGAAATCAATAACGTAGAGATTAGCCACCAAATATATATACAATAAACACCTAATACATTACAATTCAAATGAAAATACAATGAAAACTTAATAAATTGCAACTCAAAAGAAAATATCATGACCAACAAAGATAGGCTTGATGACGATCCTTGGCAATGGGTGTTCCATTCCTTCATCCACTTTCTAACCGTTGATACTTCACCGGTACCTCCCAACCAATGTTAGGGGTAATATTCTTCCCCCTTAGCCCCTCGAGCTGCAAAGGGGCCATGCATAAATATAACCATAATACTCTAGCTCCCAGCTCGCCTCACAAGGTAGAGCCACCTCTCTCTCTCTTAAGTTGGGTATCCCAACTCTCACAAGTAAAACCAGTCAAAATTTTTGTAGCATAACCTTACTCATAACCTGTGTGATCCCTTCCTCCTCTCAGCGATTTGTTTTATAGAAATTCCTTAGTGTCAACTTGTCATTTTCATAATTAATTCATTTTTTTTAAAATTTAATTAGGAATTATTACCCCCATACACTTGTCACCCATTCCATTGGCCGCACCAATAAATCCACACTTTAATTTAATTAAATGTCAAATTCTCTCACCCATCCTAAAGGTGCTCCTAGTTGTCCCTTTATTCCCTTTATTTCCCATTTATGATTGGCGCCTTTCTACATCGGAGTTGAGTAAAAATAAGAATGTTCTCTAGTTAGACTAGACTTTAGATACCTTTCTATGCTTACACCTTCTTGTACACTTTATTCCTTTCTTATTTTAATTTTTAATTGGTATTTACTTGCACAAGGTGTATTAAATCACTTCTTTAGATTTGTTTTATTTTTATTGATTTCTTAAATGGATTTACTTCACCCCTCAATACTTAATTTATGAAATTAAATTTTAGTCTTCTCACTAATCTTAGACTTAGGCTTAGTTACATTTTTATTTGCACAAGCTTAGACCCTTAGGGATTATGCTTTATAAATTCATTCTTTAGTTAATCAATTAATCAATTAATTAATCGAGCAAGTGCTTAGGATTTTACAAGGTTTAACATTCGTTCAAATTTTTCTAGGCCACCTAGATTCTTTGACTCATTTTTTTTTAAATTTTGCGACGTGTCCTTCAAGATGCACCTAGTGTTCCAAGGGTGCCACTCGCCTTTAGATTCAATTTTTTAATTTCGCGATGTGCTCTTCAAGACGAAGTTTTTGCTCCAAGGGTGCCACTCGCCTTTGAATGGTTTTCGTAGTTGTCCAAACCCTGGAGTCAACACTCCATTCGGGCGACCTTGTGAGAGACTAAGGGCTTATAAAGAATAAGGAACTTGCCTTATTGCACACCCCTTCGAATCTTCGTGAGCGACTGTCTCAGTTTGCCCTCATGGCATCATGGATCTCTTGAACTAAGTAATCGTTAACCTACAATTTGAGCCATGATGAGAGTGCTAGTAGGGTGTGACAGGAATGCTACCACATCTCTCCCTCAATATCTTATTGTTGTGCATGGCCCTTTACTCCTTATGTGAGTGTGATTAGCAAGCAATCGCCAGCCTGCATCCATCAACGAAACACTGTCAATGATCCATAAACAACATCATAATATACCTGAACATATACATAAATAAAATACCCAAACCAATACAATCCACTCCATGACTCGATCCAGAGTCCAAGGAGGTCCATCGATGCCATCAACATCCTCAATTTGTCAAGTGTCTTGTACACTCAAGGGAAAATCGTCAATAGCATTTGTCAATACATAGATATCAAATAACATAACATCATAATCTATCAACATCATCTTAAGAATCCATAAGCGAACAAACAACCATATACTAAAACCGGATCACTTGCACGCAAGTGTCATTAAAGAATAAGTCAATAACATGTGTTCGCAAGAGCGCGATGTTACAAGTAGTAATAGAAAATGAAGGACTCCGAAGAGGAATTTTTTCCAAAGATTAAAGGTTGTCTCTAAGCCAAAGCTATGTGCAATTTTTCCAATGAGTAAGAATGCATCAAAATCTTGATTGAAAATGCATGGCTCAACTTTGTAACCATTTCTTGAGCTATATAAAATCTCCACCAAATGTTGGTTTTCTGGTTTAGGTTTCTAGAATAAAACCTCTTTTTTTATTATAGATTTGAATTCTTAATGATTGCCTAGTTGTGTAAATGAGTTTTATTTTTTATGTTTGACTTAGTTCTTGGATATACTTATGTATATCCCACTAAATAAAGATGCATAGTATTATGGTATTCACCATTAAATAGTGCTTCGATCACTAAATTAATAGCTACAACATTGTCATTCATTTTTTTTTAATTGTTGAAAAGAAAATTGTTACCCTCATTCATAATACGATTTCACAACCCATGGTTCTAGCCAAATGTGTGGGTTTTTATATATTTGATTAATTAAACCATTGTCTTGTGAATTAGCGAGAACTTAGAAATTGTGTAAACATATTTGGTGTGCACTTTTTCCTTTGTATGAGAGCTGCGTAGACACTTTGATTTGCAGAGTAAACCTCCAGCACCATCTTTGCCAACTTATTTTCATTCACATCAAATTTTAAGTCTGGTCATGTTAAGAGCTATATGAGAATTGTGATATAAGATGATAAACATATACATTCAACTAACAACAAATTTTGATTGCAAATAGAATCATTCTTTTTGCTCGCTGATAAGTAGCATTGGAGAAAGTTTACATAGTGAAGTAATGTTTTATTTTGACATTAACAAAGTTAGAATACCATGACTACTTTTGCATAAAACAGAATGTTCTTGGAATTGGCACTGCACATGTAAACTTACCTCCCAGTAATGGACAATAGTATCGTCACCACAAGCAACCAAGCAATGCAATCCATCTTACAAACAGAGATTTACATTCATATGGAAAATATCCATGCTAATGGATAGCCATAAACAATAGTTTTAGTTTTATGGATCAATAAATACTTACAATCATCTATTAATTATAATATATTATTGTGATAATATATCTAGTGATCCCATGCCACGTATATATCTATGAACATAAACAATATAGGTATAAAATCATTATAATATATTATTGTGATAATATATCTAGTGATCGCAGGCCTCGTATTTAGCTATGAACATAAACAATATAGGCATAAAATCAAAAAGAGAGTATGGATATCGATTACGCACACAGTCCAAAAGAATAGTTAAAGTATAACCAATCCAATCTAAATATCTATTATTATTGTATTGTTGTAAAAAACTAATCTAAATATCTATTATTATTGTATTGTTGTAAAAAACTGCAGAGTCTACAAAAATTCATAATAATAATAATTTAAATAATTATTATTGTATTGTTGTAAAAACTGTGTAATTGAATATATATATATATATATATATATATATATATATATATATATATATATATATATATATATATATATATATATATATATATATATAGTTTAAAACATGTTTTTAATAATTGTGTTTTTGATGAAGTATTTATAATAAGTTTAATGGTTAAGAACTTGTGTAATTTCTTATAGTTAAAGTATAACTAATTCAATCTAAATATTTGTTGCTGTAAAAATTGTTGAGCTGATAAAAATTTGCTTTAAAATATGTTTTGGATAAAGCATTTATAATGAACCTAATAGTTAAGAACTTGTACAACTTCTTATACTTAAACTATAACTATTCAAATCTAAATATCTATTGTTGCAAAAATTGGGAAGTTGACAAAAATTAGTTTTAGATGGAGTATTCATGGAGATCTTAATGGTTAAGAACTTGTGTAACTTCTTATAGTTAAACTATAACCAATCCAATCTAAATATCTATTGCTGCAAAAACTGTGGAGCTGACAAAAAATTGCTTTAAAATATGCTTTTGACAATTGTTCTTTTAGATGGAGTATTTATAATGAGCCTAATGTGCTTTTGGACAATTGTTCTCTTCTACAATTGTATTTTAGATGGAGTATTCATAGTGAACCTAATGGTTAAGAACTTGTGTAACTTCTTATAGTTAAACTATAACCTATCCAATCTAAATATCTATTGCTGCAAAATCTGTGGAGCAGACAATTGTTCTTTTTGACTGAGTATTTATAAGAGGCCTAACGTTTAAGAACTTGTGTAACTTCTTATAGTTAAACTATAACCAATCCAATATAATTATCTATTGCTTCCAAAACTGCTGAGCTGACAAAAATTAGCTTTAAAATATACTTTCAACATTTATTATTTAGATGGAGTATTTATAGTAAGCCTAATGTTTAAGAATTTGTGTAACTTCTTATAATTAAACTATAACCAATCCAATCTAAATATCTATTGTTGTCAAAACTGCCTAGCTGACAAAAATTTGCTTTAAAATATGCTTTTAAAATTTGTGTTTTAGATGGGTTATTTATAGTGGGCCCAATGGTTAAGAACTTGTGTAACTTCTAATATCCAATCTAAATATCTATTGCTGCAAAAATTCACTTTAAAATAAGCTTTCAAAATTAGTGTTTTAGATGGATTATTTATAGTGGGGGCAATGGTTAAGAATTTTTGTAACTTCTAATAGTTAATGGAATGATCCAATCTAAATATCTATTGCTGCAAAAATTGTGTAGCTGACAACAATTAGCTTTAAAATATGTTTTCAACAATTATGCTTTAGATGGAGTACTTATAGCGGGTTTAATGGTTAGGAACTTGTGTAACTTCTTCCAATCTAAATATCTATTACTACAAAAACTGAGGAGCTAACAAAAATTAGCTTTAAATATGCTTTCAACAATTGTGCTTGAACCTAATGGTTAAGAAATTGTGTAACTTCTTATAGTTAAAGTATAACCAATCCAATTTAAATATTCATTGTTGCAAAAATTGGGGTCCTGACAAAAATTCAGTTTAAATATGCTTTCAACAATTATACTTTTGATGACATATTTATTGCGGACTTAATCGCTAAGAACTTGTGTTTACTCTTAAAAGATTACCATTTACATTGTTTTCATTTAAAAAGTTCAACTACTCAATATCTATCATATTATTGATTTAATCACCAATTACTATTCTCCATTACTTTTAATTAATCATAGTTGCTTTAGTTGTATTACTATTATAATTATGTTTAAAACAATAGATGTGGCTGAATGTATACCAGGTTTGGTTATGTGGTTATGTAATGCTAACTCAGGCAGAAAGGCTAAAGGATTGTAATTATGTGGCTGTCATAAGTAAAAGTTGTACAAATGTAAATCTAATACTATAAAATGATAAGAAGTTAATAGTGGAGTAAATTTGTAATTTCAATTAAGTTTGTTAATCATTTGAATGTGGCAAGTAGATGGTCACAGAGTAATTTCTTAATCATATTAAGTAAATGTTAAAAAGTAAACAAATTAACTGAAACTTTTAAAAATACTAGAAAAATCATTAATGTACCCATTGTCAATAGGTGTAAGCCTTGCTTAATTAATTGTATTACTATTATAATTAATCTTAATTAGTTGTATTACTATTATAATTACTACAATAGACTTGGCTGAATGAATACCAGGTTTGGCTCTGTGGTTAGGTTAATATTATGATAATAGAAGAAAAGATAAATAAATATTTGCAACAATGAAACGTCAGCTACTTTCATAATCACATATAAACCATAAGCAATGGATTGTTATATCATCTGCAGACCTGTTGAGCAGAGAATTAATCCTAGTCCGGAGCTTTCACCGATTGAAGGTGAAATTCTTATGTTGTTCCAGACAAATGGAGTGTTCAACGTGGTGGTCTCAATTCCCCGATGATCTAAAGTTGAACGCGTTGTCATGGTTGCCATCGGAAAGTTTATGTAGATATCGCGGCGTCTGTAAAGAATGGAATGCCCTTTTTTCATCGACAAAATTCATAACTAATGAATGGGTTGCAGCACCTCCCAACAAGAAACCATGGCTTGTTATGTGCCATGACTGGAGAGCATTGAGTTGTATGGCTTACTGCTTCTTCACAAACACCTGGAAAAGATTCCCCCTTACATTCTTGAGGGAAAAATATGACATCAACCATTCATGTATCCACAGATCGGCCCCAGGCCTTTTCTTGGCGTCCATCAAGTATTATGACCAAGATGACAATCCTGGATTTGCCTGTACTGTCTCCAATCCTCTTACAGGGATGTCGTTAGAACTTCCCTCCATCAACGATAGTACAGAATTGACAGAAAAAACCATCAAGGGCATAACCGTCATGGCAGGGAAGGGCCGCGGCCACAATGGAGAGACATATAAAGTGGCAGCGCTGGTAAAGTCGGGGAACGCACAGAGAGTAGAAATCTATGATCCGTGTTTGAATTCGTGGAATACTGCCGGATACCTACCGGAGAATTTTAAAGCCTGCCGGTTGGGGAGGAAAAGGGCGATTGTTGTTTCCGAGGATTTATTGTATTATATAGGTAAGGAAGTAAATTCTCTGAGTCTGCGCATCGTGGCTTTCAGTGTCCAAAACGGGACGTCCATTTTCATACCGTTGCCATTAGAGGATGTGGCTCGAAGGTGCGATGTACTGTTCAGTTGTGGATCAAGAGTGCTTCTAGGTACATGCATACGCGATGATGACTTCAACTTTCTTGGTATTGTTATATCGGAGCTTGAGAAGCCAGAAATGGGTTCAAATCACCCACAGTTCAAAGAGATTGCAAGGATGCCACCGTTTGTTTTGAAAGATTTTGTGAGAAAGCAACATAGTTGCACTATGTTTGGAAGGTTAATGTTGTTTGATTTTGAGTTTGAAGGAGTCAGGGACTTGGTGTGCATCAAATATGCGTGTGTTGATAAGGTGATTGTTTATAATATAAGTGAAAATATGTGGAGATGGCTACCCATTTGTCCCAATAGAAGACTAACGCATGCCTTGCGTTTTACTCCATCTATTTTTACCTTTGAACCTAGATTAGATATGAAAGTAGAAAAAATCAATCATGACCCTGAATACCCTCTTCAAATCAATCATTTCCAACAGTTTGTCCTTGCCATCAGTTTAACCATATTATTGATTTATATTGTCTTTTTAAATCATTGAAGTAAGTTTATCTCATCAAACATTTCTTATAATTTGCCATTGCCATCATTTTAAACAGATCATTCATTTATCTTGTCTTTTCTTATCATTAAATTAGATTTATCATTAATGTTATTGTTATCAGAATGTATAAGATATCGAACTCATAATTATGATTTAATCAATTTAAATAATTGATAAGTTGTATTTTATAATGTATTGTTTGTGCAAAATTTATGTGGAAGAAAAAAGTTTTTCCATCAAGTTTTTCTAAACAAAATTGTTATTCTCAAAAAAGGATAAGTCAATTATTCTCTAAATTTTTTCTTTAAAATTGAAGAAGGGTCAATAGTCCTTTCCATTAAATACCTCAAGACATTAATACCATCTCCATAAAGGATTGAACTACCCTTCTCTATGTTTCCATTTTATGTGAATTTTAAGATCCATCTTTTAGCACCATAAATTAGCACCACTTGCATCACATGATGCTAAAAAAGAATTGAAAATTCAGAAACTTTATTTTTTTATGCCACATATTAGAACCACTTATATCATAGGGTGTTGAAATGGTTGAAATGTATGATTGTTTTGTTAGATTATTTTTTTATGCCACATATTAGAACCACTTATATTATAGGTCGTTGAAATGGTTGATTGTTTTGTTAGAAATGGGATATTTCAGTATATACAAATTGAAATGGTGTATTTTCCCATAAAGTTCAAAAAAATCTACATCTTCCTAAGTATAATGGAGTGGAGTCCAAGTGGGTCATTTATTACTTGTTTTTAAAGTAAACAAATGGTCTTTATTTTGAATGATATGGCGATATTATTGTGAGTGTAATTGTTTTGCTACAATAACACTCACTGAGCTATGATAGCACTCACAATGATAGGGATTGTACCTTTTACTCACTTCAAATATGTATATTTTTTAAACATGTTAAAATTCTTTAGCAAGTTATGTGTCAACATGTGAGTCATTGTTGTTTTGAATTTTACCAGTTATGTGTAAACATGTATGAGTAAATGATGATTTGATGTGAAAAAGATTTTACTAAATTAATTTAGTAAAAGCATTTTAAGTAGAAAATATGAGATTAAATTTGAGTATTTCTATAAATAATTTTCATATTAATATAAGTTATATTTACTTATTGTGGACTATTTCATTTATGTAAATGCATTATATATGAAATGGGGCCAAGTACTAAGATTTACTAGACTTTGGTAAAATAGATACCACCATTTGTAGCTTTTTCATTGAACTATTCTTTATAAAATATTATAAGTTTATTACAATTCATTATAATACTTTGAAATTTGAGAAATATATATTTGGGACACCATGATATGTGAATTGTTTAAAAAAAAAATGATTTATGTATTGGTTTATTGTATTTAATTATAACCAGTTAAGTTGTGCTATACATAATGTAAATTATATACTAATTACTTAGCAATTATTGAAGAAATGATAAGTTCTTATATTCATATAGAAAGACATCCGAGTTTTTTGCAAATTATTTGATTTTCATGGTCATTAAGAACACCATTAATATTGGCCTATTTCCAACTCTAATAATGTTAATACTAGGCTATTTCTACCTCTTCCCTTATTATTAAGGTTAAACATGATATCACCATTCTCTTAAGTTGACTTGGTCAATATAGGGTGCGTGGAGCATGGATATTTTAAGAAAACTCTATAATATGGACCAATTCTTAATGTAAAAACCTTAGAGAGAATAAGAACATTATACAAAAAGGCCTCCTTCATATAGGATTAATATCCTTGTATGATTTCAATTTTTAATCTTGGATCTTAATCTATTGGATGTATATTGGAATGAGGTTTATGATAATGCCATCCTATTCTTTTATTATAAAGGAATGCCCAAGAGAAACTATTGAACACTTTGAAGGCCATCGAGAAATAAATATCCTTAAGATGAACAAACCCTAAAGAGAAAGGGCTTGGAGCCATCTCATGGTAGAAAAGTATAGCCATTATTGTATCTTTTCTACTTGTTATAATAGAATCTACTTTCATCCCCTTCCTGATTTACTTGCTTTTTTTTAATGTCACTTTTCATGATTTATTTTTTCACGGTCAATCAAGTATATCTAGAAGGGTTTCTATTTTGTTTTGTAAGTTAGATTTTTTTTTTTATTGTAGAGTAGGGAAGGTGTTTTTTGTTTGTCTTATGTGTAAAATTCTTAGCGATAAACCACCTTTTACACTTCCACTTCATCTTTGAATCCATTGATGTTGTAGGACCTGGTACATTGTTGGCTAACATGAAGGTCTCATCCTTGAATAAACCAACGGATGGTGTATCATTGGGGGTGTGGCATTGTCAACAACTTAAATCTCTTGATGAACTCAGTCGAGATCATTGATGGGTATTCTATATGCACTAAAAACCCTCAATTAAATTGTCAACCCGGGGTAAGTAAACTTAGATTTGTAGCACTATATGTGCCATGACATAAAGGCTATAGGTAGTATAGTCTAACAAAGGAAATGGTCTATATAAGGGCTAATCTACTTAAACAAAGACTATCAATGAGCAAACCCTATCAAAAAACTTAAACTATTTACCCTAAGTAACTTTTAAACAATGGATCGATGGATTGTCCTAAGAAAGCAAATGAAAACCCTACTTTGAACAATTTAACTTAATCAAAAGCAAGCCATCGATTTAATCTATTCAACTTAATGAAAAATAGCGAAAACAAACTAATCTAATCAATCTATTCAAATTAATGAGCAATAATAAGTAAACAAGCAAGCAACTAACCTATTCAAACTAACCTATGGAAACTTATTCATCAAGTAAACTAATCAAGACTACTCAACAGGTAACTAATCAACTATTAAGCAAGTGAACTCTATTCTTAAGATAAAATCTATAATTACTTCTAATCTACAAAAGGAAATCTTAACCTATTGAATTAAAAAGCATTATGACAATATTCAAAGATTAATCAACAGTTACTCTTAATCTACAATAAAAGAAACCTCAAATATAATGATGATGATTATGTATTCTGTGTCTTATGACATCATGATGGCATCTAACGATTAATGATAACTCAAGAGGCATAAGGTCAATATTAACTTCTATAGAAAAATGAAAAGTTACAGGTATGTATCAAGCAATCTAATGAGAGCTTAGCCATCATAGAAGAGATATCAACTATCCTGAAAATCCATGTGATTTCTCAATTTACGCATTAATCATCCATGATAAAGAAAACTTTATTCTATTTAATTCAAATGCACTCCTATGCTAATATAACCAAATTCATACCATTAGAGACTTATAACTGAAAACTGAATTCAAACTCAAACTTGGAATTAAAATTGCAATCTAGGTCTAGAATGGAAATTGCATGACATAAACTAAACTAATCCTACTATTAGCAATTCAAATTGCAAATTGAAATACTCATAAAAACATAACTCAAACCCTACTTCTATCTCAACATACTATGAGAAAATTGATAAGCAAACTGAATAGAAAACTAGATAAGAAAACTAAATACAAAAGTAGATAAGTAAACTAGTAATCAAAATCAAAACTAGTAACTATTCATCCATCAAAACTTTTCCAAAGAAACTCTATACTCTGTTTTACTCAATACTCTGTTCGAACTATTTTACTTCAATCTGCAGAAATTCAAAAACATTTAAGCATACAACAAAGTTAGTAGCTAAGCTTGCAATCTATTTACTAATTAATTAACAAGACACAACATATTAACACTATCCTTTACAAGCAACCTGCAACAAAAGAATTTGAAACAATTAAGCTATGAACAACAAGCACACAACATATAAAATGATAAAAACACATGTACAGGAAAATGAAAGAAATGGCAATTGCACAAGCTAACTATCTAACTATTCACCCAGACCACTGGTGGGCCCCCCAACAGGTCATGGTTACTTCTCAACAATGAATCACAAGCTGAATCAACACTCTTCTCGCATTTAAATTAAAAACACAGTTTTGCACAAGTCTGTGGAAATTACACAACAAAAAACGATTCTAGAAATTCCTGGCAAGTCTTAATAATCCTTAGTTATTTGTCTAACCACTACTGTGGTATTTATATAGTTACAATTCGAGAGGTTGACCACTAGAAGGGTCGACCTCCTCTAAAAACAACAAGTTACATTAAATGCGCTAAAACTGCCTGTGGCTTCTAGAAACCAAACGAGCCACTCAACGCTCAACATAACAACCCAATCCAATATGTCAAGAACTCAGTAGCTAGAGGCAATGAGTGTGAGAAAAACCCATGTCGCCGATTCACCTAGCACAGGCCGCCGATATAACAACTGCCAACTCGACCATGGTTTTAGTGTTGGATGGAGTACCAGATGCCGAATTAAAAACCACGAACTTCTCTCAATCCATTCAAAATTTCAAGAAATGGTTCACTTGGGACCTAATTGGGCATATTATGCACAAAACCCATGTGCCATATTTTTCTGATTCCACTTCATCCTCCCAAATATTAAGCCTAAAGTTCTCTTCCTGTAATAGTGTCGGATGAAGGTTCAGATGGAGGAACGAATCACAATTTTTCCCTGTTGCAAGTAAACCATGCATTAGATCTTCATAAACATCGAACTGAAGTTAATTGATCACAAAACCATTACAAAAACGATAATTACATACCTTGTGCAAATTCATAGTGAATTGATATATAAAGCTTTGAGAATACCTTCAAAATGTATAAATGAGAGCATAACGTATATAATATTGCATGCAAAAAGGATTTGATCATTGCAATAAAAAAATAAAAACATGAACCCAACATTAACCCCACACCTAAGGATTTGTAGGTCTCACTGCAAACAAAAATGAATTGCCCCATATGACTAGATTTGTTGAGAAGGATTAGCTTTAGAAGCTTCTCCCTCCTGTCCTAAAGATTTTGTCTTGTGCCTCTTATGATGTGTCAATCAGGCCCTAAGGTTTTGATTGGTATTGGTCATTTGATCAACCAATCATTGGAGGGAATTCACCTTTGCTTGTAGGATTGCATTGTCATGGTGAAGATGCTTATCCAAAGTTTTCCTCTCTTCCAATTGTTGCAGAAGATGAACAATTTCCTATTGTATCTTTTCAATGGTTGGAGTATGATCAAATATCTCAGAGGAGGGCTTGGATCCCTTGAAAGAAGTAGAAATTCCATCAGTTTTGGGATCTGGGGTAGGCATTTGTGAGGTAGGAGTAACAGGGGGTTTATGAGGAGAAGTAGGTTCAGATTTTGTCTCTCTATGAGGCTCCAATTCTTCTACAGACACTTCCCTAAGTCTTTTATGAGGGCTTTCGAGATCAAAGGATACTTGGATAGGGTCCGAAGTGGTCGAGGGTTTTTCATAAGGTTTTCCTCTTGTATTTCGGGTACTCTTTCGAAAAGATCCTCTAGTGAATCGATTAGCTCCTCTCCTATTTGTGGGGACTACAGGGAAGTCTTCTTGAATTATCTCTTGTAACTTTTTAGGTGCAGGATCAATAGATGTTGAGGGATTTGGAGGATTATCAATAGGCTTATTAGTCTTCTTTCCCGATGAAATTGCAGGGGTATCAACAAGTTCCTTGGTATTGGTCTTTTGTTCCGGTAAAGAGATAGCTTGAGCATGAGGGTTTGGAGTCTTCAGAGAGTGGGGTTTGGATGGAGTAATCGTCCCTAGATCAAGTTTTTTCTTGCTAGTCTTGACTGTAAGATGGGGGTTTTAAAATTGATAAATGGACTCATCCCATGTCTTCCCCTGTTTTTCCAACTCGGTTATAACAAGCAATTTTGATGAGGTTGTGGTGGAATAGGTTGTTCTGGGGGTTGGGCACGTTCTTTCTTACTTGGGAAGACATATTCACAAGACTTTTTAAGAAGTAAAAAGGAAAATTCAAGGGCTTATTAAATTGGAAATTAGCTAATAGATGAAAATGACAATCTTTGAAAACATAGTATCTACCTTCACTATGTCAACAAGACATTGAAGGCACCATTGCAATAGAATTTGAAAAGGACAGAGAGTATCATCTTGGTAGAGTCATTAAACACCTGGATATGCTCCTAAAAAAGGACAACAGGGACATCAATCTTTAGAGGCACATGCCCATGAACTACTGCATCATAAAATGGATCAGGAAAAGTCACTCAAAAGTGTTCTACAAGACCACACTGCGCTTTTGACTCTATTTTTGGCCATCATTTTCAAAAGAGGTTTTTGACCAAATAAAGATGAATTTTGGAAAACCAAAGGAGGTTTTTTATAATGACATAAAAAATCAAAATAACCTCCCTCATTTGTTACACATGTATCATGTATTGGGATATATTAAACTTTCTTGGAGACCTATTTCAGAAAATCAAATTCTCCAATTTAATTTCCTGTTTTAGTCATTATTTTCAAAATAGATTTTTGACCAAATAAAGATAAATTTTAGAAAACCAAAGGAGGTCTTTTCTAAGGACATACCAAATAATAATAACCTCCTTCATTATTTACATAGGTAGAATATAGTGAGAGATATTCAACTTCCTTGGAGGCCTATTTCAGAAAATCAAAATTTCCAATTTAATTTCCTGTTTTAGTCATTCTTTTGTGGCATATATTCCAAGAACATGGGAATGAATTTCACAAAACTGAGAGAGGTTTATCTTAAAAATAACCTTATCTACAAAAAAATCTCTCGTTTTTGTAAAATTTGTTATGGTTAAAAGTTCATCATCCCATCTTTGACCCTTATTTTTCTATTGTGCTTCTGTCACAGTCATTGCGCTTTTGGACAGTTTGTTTTCAAATCAATTTTGAAGGGGTTAGATGTAAGTTTTTGCTTGGATTAGTGAATCCATCGTGTAGAGTACATATTCATCTTTCCATTCATAACTTTTCATTATTACGAGGAAAATCTCTCTATGGCTAGGGTGAACCACAACAGACGAAAATGACTGTAGAAATGAACTGTATCCCAACAATATGTTATATAAATCAATGTGCAAGGGAGATAAGAAAGAGGCCTACCTCGTCTAGATGTTCGATGATGTCCACCATTGAGCACTTTGACCCAAAGCTATATATACATGCAAAAATTTCTCAACAAACAAGCAAAAACAAGCATATGGTGGCAATATAAAAGGTTAGCACATTAGATAGCATAATTAATCAATATACATAACAAATATGCCCATGGATAATAATTCATATATTTGCGAGACATCAATTGGATGGGAAGAGAGTATTTATATTAATAAATGAACAGCAGAAGTGAAAATATTACAGACTTCCGTGTCGGCACGATTCGAAACCGAAAAACTAAGTTCCTTCCAACTGGGCCTCCACCACTTCAATCCTCCACCAAAGGCAGGATATAGCTTGGTGTGCCAGTCGGACTTACTCTGACTGACATTTTTTTGCAAAATGGTCTTGAGAGACTTTTTGACGACCTCTACTTGTCCATTTTCCTAGGGGTAATAAGGAGAAGAATGACCATGTCTAAACCCCATCTTAGTTGCTAGTTCTTCCATCATTTCATTTTGAAAGTGATTGCCATGATCAATGACAATATCACTCAGGATACCGAACTCGACAATAATTTGACTGAATACGAAAAATTCTGTAGTATTCCCATCATATTTAACAGTAGGCATGGCCTCGACCCACTTAGTAAAGTAGTCGACAGCCACGATAATGTGTTGATTCCCCCCAACCGAATTTGGGTTGCAATCGACGAAGTCCACCCCCCACTTGGTGAAGGGACCAACGATAATGACTAGGTGAAGAGGGGCTAGATGCGATCACATTTTTTCGAGTGAACACTTGGCAGGGGTGACACTTCTTAACTACTTCAATACAATCTTTAAAGATAGTAGGCCATAAATAACCGGCTCACAATTTTTTTTTGGTTTGTTGCAAGCCTGGATAAATGACCACCACAAGCCCCATTGTGGAAATCGTTCAGAACAGACTCAACTTCTCTGTGAGTTAAACAACAACACAAGATATAGTCTATTCCTCGGTGATACAAAGTGTCACCAGCGATAGTATATTTCTTATCTTGGTATCGTATACGCCATCGGTCATCTTGTGAGAGATGCTGAGGGAACTTCAAGGTCTGAAGATAGAGAACAATGTCTCCATACCAGGGGTTAGATGATGAGACCAAAAAAATGTGTTCGTCCGCAAATGAATCAACATGGATAACATCCTTATCTAATTGTGGAAAATCAGATATTAACTCTACGAAGACTAGGGATTTATTAGATTTCGCAGAAGCGAAATCGATATCAAACTCTTGTAAAATGACAATCCATTTATTATATTTCCCCCCTATGATATGCTTGGTAAGGACGTATTTAAATGGATTGACATTTGCAACCACGATAGTCTTGCAAAGTAATATATAATGACGCAAACGCTGGATTGCGTGAACGACAACCAAAGCTACCTTTTTGACGTGAGAGTAATTAATTTCAAGACCGAGTAAATTTAGACTAAGATAGTAGATGATGTGCTCATGGAGCTCATCATTCTCCTGAAGTAGAACCATACCAATCGTATCCTCAAACGCAATGATATAAAGCAAGTAATCTCTATTGTAGTCAGGCGACTTCAATAGAGGCATCGACAGCAAAGCTTTCTTCAAAGCATCGAAGGACTCTTGGGCTCAGTCATCCCAGATAAAAGGTTTGTCCTTCTTCAAAAGATGCATGAAACCTTTAGTGATAGTGGCATAGTTCACTATAAACCGATGAAGAAAGTTAGCTTTCCCCATGTAAACCTTCAATTTGTCTAATCGTGTGTGGGGAGGAAACCGAAGTATTGCCTCAACCTTAAGTGGATCTACCATGATCCTAGTCTAAGAAACTAGAAAACATAAAATATGACCAGACTTAATGCAAAAGATGCACTTGTGAGGGTTCAACTGGATTCTATAATAACAACATCTTTCAAATACAAGGAGAAGGTGTATAACGTGATCTGCTCTCTTACTAGAGTGAGCAACAAGATCATAAAGGTAAGCTTTGACTATGTGTTTAAGATTGTGAAAAGCAAAAGTCATGGAACGATGAAAGGTTGCTCCAACGTTTTTAAGGCCGAAAAGCATTTTTCGGTATGCAAAAGTACCGCAAGGACAAATAAATGTCATCTTGTGTTGATCCTTGGGTTTGATTTGAATTTGATTATATCTTGAAAATCCATCCATAAAAGAAAATACTTCTCTTCCTGCACACTTGTCGAGAATCTGATCGATTAAAGGTGTGTGAAAGTTGTCTTTTGGACATGCCTTGTTTAGGTCGCGAAAATTCATACATACACGGATGGTTCCTTGCTTCTTATCAACAGGAACAGGGTTGGATACCCATTCGGTCAAGGGAGCCGGGTAGATGAAGCCAACATTAAGTAGCTTCTCCACCTCTGCCTTAATACCAGGGGCCTTTCAAGGGTTGACAACTCTAAGACGTTGCCGAACAAGTTTAGCATCCAGATAAGTTCTAATCTCCTGTTCGACAATATGAGGGTCGATCCCTAGCATCTCTTGATAGGACCAAGCAAATACGTCCTAAAATTCCTTGAAGAGTTCGGTGTAGATCAAGATTTCTTCTAGCAAACAATCTGCACTGATATTTACATTTTCAACCTTACTAGGGGTATGATAGATGTCGATTGTGATGGTAGGAGAAATACTCGGCATATTTCCTTCAGCATAAATTCCATGTGTATCAAGCAGAACTATGGCATGACCGACTATCTCACTCAAAGTAGATCGAAAATCGTCTTGTTCAATTCTTTCAAGCTCTGGGAGAAAATAAGAACAGTGATGCATATCATCCCAAGGTTTGTCGGAACCATTCATAGCTTCGATGATGGCTTCGTCCGAAGGCAAATTCCCATCGAGGAAATCATGTGAACAAGACAATGAAGTGGCCCACATGGGCCTAGACACGAGATCCTCCTTATCCGTCGGCGAGGGAACAGGATCAGGATCGACGGAAGAGTTGAGAACAACTTGATACGCAATCTCTATTGCCAATAGTGGTATGGCCATCCTAGCATGCAATTGACCTTCACAAGACGAAGTTGGGGAATATAGGGTCCACGGATCACTAAAATAAGAAGTGCAGAAAGGAATGGACATCCATGTCGAGACGGGCCTACTAGAAATGGCATAAATGTTATGGCTTGGTGTCGAGAAGTCGAAGGTACCCATAAGGAAATAATACATTCTGACATCAATATTCTCAGTTGTCGGCTGAGAATTGTCAATCACTGGGATCGATGGTCCAAGAGATGCATTAGGACTTGAGCATGCAAAGGATAACTAATCGATCGTCACAATCTTCCCTTCGTGAGGAAAACAAAGAGTATGGAAAAAGGATGGCACGACGATGATCATGGAATAAGTCCAATTGCAACCTAGTAACATGTTATAATCAAGAGGCACATCAACTACCTATACTTCCACCTCTACCGTCTTCCCACCTAACTGGACCGGAAAGGCAGGGGGAATACCGTGAGGGTGGAAGGAATGACTATCAAAGGCAGTCAACATGTTCAATGACTTGGAAAGAGTCAGAGAACTGAGATCTTTTCAACAGAACAAGGACATCACACACGTAGTAGCACCTTCATCAATAACCACATATTTGATGGTATACTTTGAGTACTCCACGTGGATTTGGAAAGCCACATGGTAAGGAAAACGAGGCTTAACATCTGTGACGTCAAACTTGATAACTTTTGAGCCACTGGGTTCTAGAGCTCCTAAGGCATAGAGTAAGGAATTCCTCTATGAAGGACACGTCTGGAGTACCTCCAAAGTCGACATCGCATAAGGGGTTTGACCCAGGTCCTCAACCATAGAGTAGCTCTGGGCGACTCTAGCATTTGGATTATGGGTAGAGCGCTTGAGTACTCTTTTCGGAATACGAGGCAGTGGCTCTGGTTTCTCAATCTATAATGTCGTCTCCGGATGAGGAGGAAATTCTTGACCAGGAAGAGTTTGTTTAGAACTATAGTCTCGAGATCGAGTGGCTACATTAACTTTCGCATCGACCATATTGATACATAATTGGTCACCATCTTGTGATTGTTGGTTTTGACCCCCACCAGCCACATTTCCGACATTTGAGGAGATCGAGGCTAGGTGTTAATTATGTGGGAATGGATTCATCAACACGGAGGGTGATTGAGCTAATAGCCTCACAACTTCTGAAAGTTTGGGGCACAAATGGGTAAGGTGATCGTCTGTGCAAAGCTTACAGGGAAAATTCACCTTACGTATTTCTCGTTTTCCCTCTCCAGCATTATTACTCGTCTTCTCATTATTATTATTTTCCTTGGGTTTATTACCATTCTTCCCACCCTTACGGTTATTATGTGCTTTATTTTTATTCCCTCCTGGTTGCTAGTTACCATTCGGGTTGGCCAACGATTGCATAGAGTGTACATCTGCCGACTGAGTGGGGTTGGAATACACAAATGAGGCTGGTCCTCTTGCAGACTAGCTTAGAGACAACTCTTTCATTTGGCTTGTCACCGAGTCTGTGGACTTTACATTGTCAGAACCTACAATGCCATCGGCATAAGGTCCGGGATTTTGTCTCAGGTCGTAAGTTGACCATGGTGCGTCTGGAAGAAGGTGATATAACATCCCATAATGATCATATATCAAGTCTAACTGCTAGGCTCTAAATATTTCTTCTTTCTTAGTGGTAACCCCAAAAGTAGCAACATGAAAAGACTTACGATACCATTCTAAAAGAAAGGCTGGGGGTATAGGGGTCTTAATCAACCTCTTCTGTCTACGCCACTCCTAGATATGGTCTGAGATATGAGTGGCGGTATCCTGGCGTAAAGTAGACAACAGTTCTAGGCCAACATCATAACGAATGGGCAACTGGAAGTGGTTAAGAAAGACCATCACCAACTGACTAAAAGTCTCATATGCCCCCCTAGGTAGCTCAATATACCATCTCATAGAAACTCAGATGAGGGTGCGTTGAAATAATCTCAATCGAATAGAATCGTCATTAAGGGAGCTTGATGAGCACCAAAGGTGAAAGGTAGTGACGTGATCACCAAGATCCTTTCCATTCTTACCCTCGAACTTCGAGATGTCTAAAGGAAGATTGGTGGGGATGGGGGGCCGTGTAGGATCGTGAATCACAGGGTCATTCATTAACTTAGACAAATCGAGCAGGCTAAGCGTGGCCATAAAAGGGAGACGGGGTTGCGACATCTGGCCCCAACCTCCCGGGAAAGATTGTGCTTGCGGATTTGTAGGCCATCCAGGGTTCTGGTAAACACCATGGCCCTATTTGGCATGATAAGGCCCTCCTCCGGGATGATTCATATAAGTTTGGTTGGGCATCATTCCAGCCGGAATGTTCTATTGAGGGTTATAGAAATTTCCCCCAGCCGGATTGGATCTGGGTTGGGGGTTGCCCAAAGTGTGAAACTGACCTCCTTCGGGTTGGAATCCATAGGATAGAGGAAGATTTGTCATGCCAAATGTATTGGTCATAATCTATGCCGAGGAGGTAGGGTTGTAGGAAAAAACTTGATCCGAAGCTTGTTTGCCAGGTTGGTTGCTCCACCCAGAAGTAGGAGGATTGGACCTGGGGTTAAAGGTAGGAAGGCCTCCCATATTAGGAGCCATTTGAGGGATTTTAGATCCACCAAATGAAAAAGGAGTGTAGGGAGGTGTACTGTACCCAAGCCCAATGCTAGCATTAGGGCTAGTAGCTGGGATGGCGTTCGAGAAATGTGAAGTGAAGTTGGGCATACCATAAGAAAATAGACTAGAACCCATAGGGATGGATTGAGCATTGTAGCTCGGGGAGTGGCCAAGAGACCCAAAGGGGTTCGAGGCAGTAGCTTGAGCATTTACTATAGGCCGGGCCATGGTAATGATAGGTACCTATGGCACTACAACCATAGAGGTTGCAGGAGTCGAAGGGGTGCCATTAACTATAGTGGGTATGGGATTCGAAGGGATCCCATAATTCTGAAGACTAGGTTCAATACTCATCCTTGTAGAATCACAAGTCTGAACGGTGGATGTGTGTGTACCACGTATGATAATTCTACGCCTTTTAGAAGGCAAGGACACGAAATCTGGTGGTAACTGTAACAAGCAACGAGACCGATAGGGAGACTGGTCCGACTCCACGATGACTTAAAACTCTAAAGATAAAAAATTTATCCTAAGTCCAACTAGTAATCAAAAAGCACACCAAAAGAGAAACGACCAATATGCATGCAAATAGGATAAAGTGGCTAAGTGGAATCCCTCCCTAAAGAAGGTATGTCTCACCCAAGAGGGGCCTAAGATTCCCTACTAAAGATCGGAGGTAACAGAATCAGTTATAAGGGCCCTCTTGGGATTAACAACCAGTCAGTCAGATCCCCCCGGAGAGGTAATCCTCCATAAAGGTTGTGTGATGTCCGACCCTTATATAGGTAAGGAAGTAAATTCTCTGAGTCTGGGCATCGTGGCTTTCAGTGTTCAAAACAGGACGTCCATTTTCATACCATTGCCATTAGAGGATGTGGCTCGAAGGTGCGATGTACTGTTCAGTTGTGGATCAAGAGTGCTTCTACGTACATGCATACGCGATGGATCAAGAGTGCCTCGTGGTATTGTTATATCAGATCTTGA
>JASDQU010790052.1:43468-56055 GCA_032191745.1 Picea mariana | reverse complement strand
TCAGTCAGATCCCCCCAGAGAGGTAATCCTCCATAAAGGCTGTGTGATGTCCGACCCTTATATAGGTAAGGAAGTAAATTCTCTGAGTCTGGGCATCATGGCTTTCAGTGTTCAAAACAGGACGTCCATTTTCATACCATTGCCATTAGAGGATGTGGCTCGAAGGTGCGATGTACTGTTCAGTTGTGGATCAAGAGTGCTTCTACGTACATGCATACGCGATGGATCAAGAGTGCCTCGTGGTATTGTTATATCAGATCTTGAGAAGCCAGAAATGGGTTCAAATCACCCACAGTTCAAAGAGATTGCAAGGATGCCACTGTTTGTTTTGGAAGATTTTATGAGAAAGGAACACAATTGCACTATGTTTGGAAGTTTAATGTTGTTTGATTTTGAGTTTGAAGGAGTCAAGGACTTGTTGTGCATCAAATATGGGTGTGTTGATAAGGTGCTTGTTTATAATATAAGTGAACATATATGGAGATGGCTACCCATTTGTCCCAATAAAAGGCAAGCCCATGCGTTGCGTTTTACTCCATCTATTTTTACCTTTGAACCTAGATTAGATATGAAAGTAGAAAAAATCAATAATGACCCTGATTACCCTCTCCACATCAATAATTTCCAACCATTTGTCCTTCCCATCAGTTTAACCATATTATTGATTTATATTGTCTTTTTAGATCATTAAAGTAAGTTTATCCCATCAAGCATTTCTTACAATTTTCCATTGCCATCATTTTAAACATATCATTTATTTATCTTGTCTTTTCTTATCATTAAACTAGATTTATCACTAATGTTATTATTACCTAAATGTATAAGATATAAAACTCATAATTATGATTTGATCAATTTAGGTAATTGATAAGTTGTATTTTATTATGCATTGTTTGTGCAAAAATTATGTGGAAGGAAAAGTCTTTCCATCAAGTTTTTCTAAACAAGATTGTTATTCTCAAACTAGATTTATCACTAATGTTATTGTTACCAGAATGTATAAGATATAAAACTCATAATTATGATTTGATCAATTTAGGTAATTGATAAGTTGTATTTTATTATGTATCGTTTGTGCAAAATTTATGTTGAAGGAAAAGTCTTTCCATCAAGTTTTTCTAAACAAGATTGTTATTCTTAAACTAGATTTATCACTGATGTTATTGTTAACAGAATGTATAAGATATAGAACTCACAATTATGATTTGATCAATTTAATTAATTGATAAGTTGTATTATATTATGTATTGTTTGTGCAAAATTTATGTTGAAGAAAAAGTCTTTTCATCAAGTTTTTCTAAACAAGATTGTTATTCTCAAACAAGATTTATCACTAATGTTATTGTTACCAAAATGTATAAGATATAAAACTCATAATTATGTTTTGATCAATTTAGGTAATTGATAAGTTGTATTTTATTATGTATTGTTTTTGCAAAATTTATGTTGAAGGAAAAGTCTTTCCATCAAGTTTTTCTAAACAAGATTGTTATTCTCAAACTAGATTTATCACTAATGTTATTGTTAACAGAATGTATAAGATATAAAAATCATAATTATGATTTGATCAATTTAGGTAATTGATAAGTTGTATTTTATTATATATTGTTTGTGCAAAATTTATGTTAAAGGAAAAGTCTTTCCATCAAGTTTTTCTAAACAAGATTGTCATTCTCAAGGAAGGGTAGGTCAATCATTCTCTAAGATTTTCCTTTAGAATTGAGGAAGGGTAGATCAATCATTCTCTAAGATTTTCCTTTAGAATTGAGGAAGGGTCGATCGTCCTTACCATTAAATACCTCAAGACATTAATACCATCCTGGATAAAGGATTGTCCTACCCTTCTATGTGCTTCCACTTTATGTGAATTTTAAGATCCACTTATTAGAACCACTTATATCACACGGTGTTGAAATGGTTGAAATGTATGATTGTCTTTTTAGAAATGGGATATTTCAATATATATAAATGGAAATGGTGTATTTCCCCATAAAGTTCAAAAAAATCTACATCTTCCTAAGTATAATGAAGTGGAGTCCAAGTGGGTCATTTATTACTTTCTTTTAAAGTAAACAAATGGTCTTTATTTTTAATGATATGGTGATATTATTGTGAGTGTAATCGTTTTGCTACAATAACACTCACTTCTTTTTAGCGATACAATGATATTATTGGGAGTGTAATCTTTGGGCTACGATAGCATTCACAATGATAGGGATTGAACCTTTCACTCACTTCAAATATGTATATTTTTTAAACATGTTAAAATTCTTTAGCAAGTTATGTGTAAACATGTGTGAGTCATTGTTGTTTTGAATTTTTACCAGTTATGTGTAAACATGTATGAGTAAATGTTGATTTGATGGGAAAATTATTTTACTAAATTAGTTTAGTAAAAGCATTTTTAAGTAGAGAATATGACATTAAATTTGAGTATTTCTGTAAATAATTGTCATATTAATTTAAATTATATGTTTTAGATATTGTGGACTAGTTCACTTATGTAAGTGCATTATATATGAAATGGAGCTAAGTACTAAGATTTAGGAGACTTTGGTAAAATAGATACCATCATTTGTAGCTTTTTCATTGAAGTATTCTTTATAAAATGTTTTAAGTTTATTACAATTCATTATAATACTTTGAAATTTAAGAAATATATATTTGTGACATCATGATATGTGAATTGTTTAATTTTTTTTAAGGACTTTTGTATTTATTTATAACCAGTTAAGTTGTGTCATACACAATGTAAATTATATACTAGTCACTTAGAAATTATTGAAGAAATGATAAGTTCTTATATTCATATAGAAAGGATTTTTTTTTTGCATATGAAAGGATGAACAATGTATATGTTATTGTTGTACTTTATATTCCATGCTCCAAGTTGTACTAACCCTCAAATGAATTACCACATGGTCTATTTAACATAGAGGTATCAAAACGATCCAAGTTTTTTGGAAATTATTGCATTTTCATGGTCATTAAGAGAACCATTGATATTGACCTATTTCCAACTCTAATAATGTTTATACTAGGCTATTTATACCTCTTCCCTTATTATTATGGTTAAACATGATAACACCATTCTCTTAAGTTGATTTGGTCAATATAGGGTGCCTGGAGCATGAATATTTTGAGAAAACTCTATAAAATGGACCAATTCTTAATGTAAAAACCTTAGAGAGAATAAGAACCTTATACAAAAAGGCCTCCTTCATATAGGATTAATATACTTGTATGATTTCAGTTTTTAATCTTGGATCTTAATCTAGTGGATGTATGTTGGAATGAGGTTTATGATAATGTCATCCTATTCTTTTATTATAAAGGAATGCCCAAGAGGAACTATTGAACACTTTGAAGACCATCGAGAAATAGATATCCTTAAGATGAACAAACCCTAAAGAGAAAGGGCTTGGAGCCATCTCATGCTAGAAAAGTATAGCCATTATTGTATCTTTTCTACTTGTTATAATAGAATCTCCTTTCTTCCCTTCCCGATTTACTTGTTTTGTTTTAATGTCACTTTTCATGATTTATGTTTTCAGAGTCAATCAAGTAGATCTAGAAGGGTTTCTATTTTGTTTTGCAAGTTAGATTTTTTTTTTTATTGTAGAGTAGGGAAGGTGTTTTTTGTTTGTCTTGTGTGTAAAATTCTTAGTGATAAACCACTTCTTTTTACACTTCCACTTCATCTTTGAATGGATTGATGTCATAGGACATGGGACATTGTTGGACAACATGAAGGTCTCGTCCTTGACTAAACCAACGGATTGTGTATCATTGGGGGTGTGGCATTGTCAACAACTTCAATCTCTTGATGACCTCAGTCGAGATCATGTTCTTTTGGCTACCACTATTAACAATGAAATGTAGTGGATTCCACTTCACCAACATCTGTGAATGGAAGAGGCACTCCCCCTACTTAGGCTCCTCTGACTCTTCTAGTTGGATCTTTGCAGTTGCAATGGTAGCACTCGATGTTGTGTCCATGATTTTCTTTCCCTTATCTTTCTCTGAATTAGAGTCTAAGCTAGAGTCCAATTCTTTTTCTTTTAACTCAACCAATAATGATTAGTTCGACCAACATTCATCAGTGTTGTGCTAGGGGATTTTGTGGAACTTACACCACTTTCTATTGTCATTCTTCAATTTCTTGTTACCTTTCTTTGTTTGTGTCTTTGATTGGTTTTCTAAAGGTTGGCTATCCTTTCTATGTCCTTTTTTTTATGATTTGGGGCCACCTTTAGCATGCTTATGTTGCAATGTATTTGCAAACCCAAACTCTTGCGTATTCCAATGCTTAAATTTTTGCTTGATTTAACAACATATTGATAAGTAGATCCTAGTGAGGAGATGTCCAAGAAATCCATCTCTGTTTGGATGTACGTGTGTAGGCCACTATGGTACTTCAAAACAAGGTTCCACTCAGATTTGTTGATACCTAGATATGAGCGAACATTATAGAAGATATTGGTGTATTCTGGCATCATCTAGTCTCTCTCCTAGCGCAAAATTGTCCATATTGTGTACTGGTCATCATAATTTTTGATAGGGAAGAATAACTCCTTGAGGGCATCAACAAAACCTGCCCAAGTGGGTTCTATCCTAAATGTTGTAGACTCATCTCCATCATGTCTTTCCCAGTAACTTTCCCACTAATCTTTGAAATGGGGAAGGTACTTAAGGAGTGAAAATGTGATATTTTCGATGTCCAAATTTTTATGAACAAAGTAATTTAAACCTCTAATAAATTTAACCATTTCTCCAAAGCATCTACATCTATCTTTCCTTCAAATAAAGGAATGTTAAAGTTAACTTGTACCTTGAAGGGTGTCACACCTCTTAAATGGTTACTTTTTGAAGATGTTTTGGCCATCATTGACATTCGTTAAAGTATTTGGGTGAAATTTTCCATCATCTCGTTCCTCTTTCATGCAAGGGATTCCTCGAGAAACATCTTGATAGGATCTCTTTCTCCATCATCTCTCTTTTCATCCACCATGGGAGGCTTCTTGGGATAGTGAGAGTGGTCTTCCCCAAGTGAAATTAGTTCGAGACTCAACTCTCTATACCCTAAACCCATCGGGGACATGCACTAAGAAACTACAAAGAACATATTTCTCTGATACTCTTAGAACACGCATAATTTTGAGCTTCTGAGATTTATATATTTTACCTCTTAGAAATAAACTTTTACCCAAAAAAGCAAAAGAACCTAGAAAGCAGCCTTTTAAAATTAAAATAAATCCATTGGTTTTTATTTATCAATAAGGTGCTTACAGTATCTATCGTCAATGATTTACTCTAATTTGTTCGAATGGTCCTAATGATCTCCGAAGTTTTGAAGCCACCTGAGTTTTAAAAGAAAGGATTTAGCGGTTGCTTCACAGCTTCGCACTTCGGGTATTCTAGCAAACCTAAACAATGAAAACCTTGAAACTCCGAAGTCTCGAAGATAGCCACTCATGAATTTTCCTAAAGTACTTACATACATGAGTCACATGACACATGTCCTTTAAAATATTTTCTTGGGTTGACACGTGACACTTGTTTTTGACATTTACGTCGAATGATTCACACGTTTTCAAGTGACACGTGGCACCTGTCTTCTCTTGACATGTCATCAGAATGACGTCATCTATTCCACATCATTCATAGAGATTTCTCTTTGGGAGTTTTTGATTTCACAATCCCCATATTATCAAAGCATTGAAGTAAAGTGATTACAAAAAGTAAAAAGGGTTTTAAAGGAATTAATAAAACGGTTAATGACTTTAGTTATTCATGATTAAGCGTTAATTAATCACTTCACAGTTTCGGACTTCGAAAATTTTCCCTTGTGCTATATTCAAAACTTCCAAATTATGAACTCCCTAAATACTTAAAGTTAATACAATTTTTTTAAAACATGATTAATTAAGACATAAAAGTGATTACTTAGAGATTAACTCCTCTGCAAATTCGGACTTTGGGAGATCTCCACCCTGTCACATCCAAAACTTCCGAACACGAACCGTCGAAGTATTAATGACATTTATGATTAGTTAAGGTTAATGAAATATTGTGGATCACCAGGTAATGAATTCCATTAAGTTTAATAAATTCTTCATCAATAGAACTTTACAAATATCGATAGACTTTTTGAATAAAGCACTTCGAATTTCAAAATCATTTTTACCATTTACAATTAGCAGTTTTTTATTCAGCATAAAGCTTACAGACTTCTCTTGTCACAGGTATGCTAATTCTATTTCCTTGAGGATTATGGCTCCACGAAAAGATGCAACGAATCTTGATGCATCGGGTGATGATTCAAATCCAAATGAAGATGTTCTATCATAAACAACTATGCAAGTTGCGGACGCCATTAAAACTTGGAAGCATGTTTTTGATGTCTTAGAGCATGAGATCATTAACTGTCCATACGACTATTCTAAAGAAGACGTCGAGTCCTTTACAACTAATATTAGATTGGTAGCACAGTCAGAACTGCATAAGATCATTGCACGACCTAGAATCATAGCCTACAATGATATGATAAATTAGGCTTTGGAACATGTCGAGATTCAAACCAGGAGCATCATCAACCACCAGCAGGTCTTCGTCGGCTCTTTCTGACCAATGAACCTACAAGTAATGTGCAATATTTCCCCTACCCATAAATACACTTGCAATGCTACATTTCTTCTAGATTTTGAGAGAAAGGAATGCACTCAATATGATAGAAATGGTCATGATATAGTCAAGACTTGGTGGAGACATCCAGAAAAATTCAGAGCTGGCGCTCGTGGTATGTATGCCACGACGTCTTTAGATGCTCATATGTTGTATATAACCATGATGATTTGTAGCTTGTTTGGGAAGAAGAACCCTACACATTTCTCATTTGAGTGGGTGGCCATCATGAATGAGGTAGCTGAGGGTTATACCTTCAATTGGGCTAAAATTTGATCTGATAATTTGGCCAAGGAAATCATTGAGTATAAATCAGTAAAATCAAAAGGGCATCCTGCCCCTTTTTACATGTTAGCATATGTTATGGATTCCATTTGTTTCATGACCCCTTTTCCCCTAATGAACTGGAGTTGGACCTCGACCAGTTTTGAGCCAATTCATTTCTACCACTCCAAATTATGGGAGGAAAATGAAAAATATTTCTTTTACGAAACCTGTCACAACGTTGTGGTACCTGTTCCCATAGCTATCTAAGGTCACCCACTGCCCCATATTTCAGAAAGGATTATGGGGAACTTAGGCACACTTGCAGACTGGTCCATTGAGGAGAATTTATCCTATATCAAAGTATTTGGTTGTTCCATTCCTCCTCATGCACTTCCACATTTTTTACTCGACAGGCTATTGTGAATAGAAGTGGCATACTAGATAGTAGTAGGAGGTATCAAAAAGTAGTTGAAAGCAGCTCAGAAAAAGTTTTTTCCAACTTTTCCCATTCAAGTTGGCATGTTCACATTATTAGATTTCAGTCATTCTAAAGTCGAGGCCGTAGCCCTGGAAGATGTCAAATTAGTTGACATCGATTTCAAGAAGCATGATCCACATAAGATAGTGGAAAATCATTTGGATCAGTTTAACATGAAGCGATGCATCCATGAGAATTCTCCTTATGACGAAATGTTCAGGGGAGTTAGATCTTATGAGGAATTCCGAAGAAAATTCCAGACTCTACCTCCTAACCAACAAGCTAGCTTCCTCAGCTTTCAAAAACACAGATGAAATAGTTTACCAAAGATATTGCAAGGAGAGTCAAAACCCACACCTACTTCATAGTAAGCTAGACCTACAGGATCAGAGCCAAGTTCCTCTGCTAAGCACAAGGTTGAGGAAGTCCCAAAAATCCCAGAAGTGTTATTTCACGAAATAAGAGAATCGTTGTCAGCACTGAATGATCCACAAGTGTTAGCTCAGTTCGAAGCCTTCATGAATCTGGGACAACTTGTTCCTCATTCAACACCAACTACTCCTGCTGGCACCCTGAATACAACAGGGCAAGAACCTTCCACATACATTATTTCTCCTATTACATCATTAACCCCTTTATAGACCCGCTTTGGAAACCTAGTTCCGAACTCACTTTTGTAAGTGATCTTACTCCTATCTTTCCCAAAGAGATGCCTCTCTCAATTTTTGTTTCCAGTAAGAAGAGAAAAGCCATTGTAAAAAGATAATATCACCAAAAGGATGGATTAGTCACTAAAAGGCAAAGATTGGTGTATGATGGGAAATACTAAGATGGTCCCGAGTTTGCGAAAGAAGTTGCAAGTTCACTAGGGGCTTTTGCCACTGCCAATCAATGGTCATTGGACAATTTAACTGAACAACTGCGACATAAATGCCTCTTGGTAGAACAATTGCAAAATGAGATATACAGTATAGAAAATACTGTTAGAAGCAGGATGAACTAGGGCATTGAACAAATCATGGCTAGTCATCAACATCAAATTAAGCAGTTACAAGATAACCTTGAGCTGCTCTACCAAAGTTCAAAGACCAGCAAAGGATTGATCACTCAGCCTGAAAATTTGATTGAGCAGCTGTAGGCCAGATTGACCCTAACAAAGAACAAAATGATGGATATTTCATCCTTCAAAACACAAGCATTAGAAATCAACGAGAAGATGGAAGTTTCCTAGCAAGAGCTCTATCAAAAAGTATATGCTATTCAAAAATGTTATCAGGAAGTAGACTTTTCCCTAAAAAATGTTTATGTTAAGGAAAAAGAGGCATGTGCAACTTGGTCTAAGTTTCAAGAGGTCCTCATATGGAAGTAGAGAGATAATACCCATAGTCTTCCCCTTCTCTCTCATTTTGAACAAGTAAGAGGCAAAATGGCCCTAAAATCCTGGGAAATAAATCTGGAAGAAGGAAAGAAACTTGCCAGATATGTAAAAGAGGCTTGTCTAGATGCATTATCTTTAATAAATAAAAATTTAATTGAGTTCGAAGGGAATAATATCTCATAGGCCTTGGGGAAGATCGAAATAGAAATGAACCAACAAAGCTCCAGAAAGAACAAGGAAAATACTCAGGCGGACATCCAAGAGATGAGCTAGATTGATTTACTTAAAGCCAATGAATGGTTGGTTAATCCAAGTTCACAATATCAGGTCACAATCCAAGAAGTGAACACGATCCAGGAGAAGCTGCCACAAATACAGAAGAAGATTTTTGCCTTTAAATTGAATGAAAGGATTGATCCTTCAAGATTCGTGGTAGCATTGATTGATGGGTGCACCCAATGCATTGAACATGGAAATGCGAGTGTAGTTGGGAGAAAATGAAAAATCATGCACATCGTCCACTTTCTCCACCCACTCTACCTTTCACCCTCCAACCGTCGCTTACCCTATCTATCCCTACCACCCACATTCTTGCATCCACTCATCCCACCTCCTTATTGGACACTTATTCCCCCATCATTCTTTTCATGAACAATTACTCTTCCCTGTAACCGTTATCCATCCCATAACAAGCCAACACTGAGATATTCATCTAATTATCCCCCCCCACCCCATGCCTTCAACTGCAATTCCTTATCCCAGTGAATTCATCCGAAGGGACATATGACAATGAGATCAAATGGAAAAGACAATAATTCGAATGATTGTGGTGGCATTAATGGACATGTGTACCTGGCTCAAAGATCAAAGGAAAATGAGCGAATCTACAAGCAGACAAAGAGACAGAGGAAGCACCAACGAAACTCAACAATATTTGCATGTTGTTATTTTATTCAGATGTATTCTATTTTTTGTCATATATTGTGGGAAGTCCAACGGTTTTCAGTTGTGACAAATTTTGCATAAATACATAGATTTTAGATCTATTCGAGGCTGCTTCTTTCCGAATGTAAAATATAAACTCTTTTGAGTATTAATACAAGTGAAGACATAGATTCTAAGTTTCATTCAATTTGAGTTGTGTGTTTCCTCTATGTTTCCATTTCTCTAAATTGCTTTCTGTAATTCTTGGAGAGTGAATGATTGCAATTTAGTACTACATCTACTGTGATCATAACATATCAGTGGTTCATTCAGTAAAAAAATTTCCTATGTTATTACTGTGAGTAAAACAAGACCTGTGATATGTGTGAATTACTGCATTTTTATCTCCTGTTCAAGGGTGCATCTTCTATTGTTCTTCTACTATAAACAAGGTGAGACTTATCTGTAATTGATACCTGACTTTGTTTTAACAGTTTTGTAAATCTTTCTACATCATTTGAAATTATAATTATGAATGAAATAACGAGATACAACCTATGTACTATCTTATCATTAATTTCTTTTAAAGATGATTTCTCAGAAAATTGAAGGTAGAAAAAAGCACTCACACAAACACTTCTTTTAAAACCTTTGATGCCCGACATTATTATTTGAGCCTTAGAATCAATCTTAGGAACAACAAATACCATTGATTTGGATTATATAAAGAAAGAAATGAAAGGCAGGAATATAGATGGAAACACAAACATACATAGAACTATTGTAGGGAGCACAATAATACAGTGAGAACCAAATTCTATTAATAAATGAAATATGAATAGACCATGAAATGCAAAGCAATACAAACTAGCTAGAATGGTGGTAGCTTATCTCTAAAGAGAGAGGTGTTGGCTACACTCATTCACAAGCAGGCATTACAAGAGGTTGAAATGGAACTTTAGCATAAATTACTAAACCGTAAGAGGAAAAAATCCTAAATATCCAAAATCCTAACCCTAGGGTTGGAGTGTCAAAATATTGCAGGCCCTAAGGTGGTTAGTTGATACGTCAACTTCCTGGGGGAGAAATTTTTTCATACAATCTCCATTTGGGGAACATAGTAGCTCGTTAGAAAGATTTAATTGAGAAGTACAATTGTTGGTAGGATTGGGCTTACCATGGAAACTAGAGGCCCCTTAATGGAAAAAGAAACATTGTTTAATGCCTCAAAACAACACGAAAATTTTAGGACTCAAAATATTTCCAAAATGGAGACCTGTGTTGAGTCAGCGAAAGAGGTGAGTGGCCACCATTATCCACCTAGATTAATGCCTTACCTAAGCCTAGATATATGAATGTAATTTACTAACCATTTAAGGTCTAGTGCTCAGGTAATGTCTCATTTTTTTCTTTCATAGTTCATTATTTAGTCTTGTTTTATTCCTTAGTGGGTTTCTTGGTTGGAGAATGTCTCTTTTCTTAAGATCAACCTCAACATTTGTTCTTTATTTGGTCTACTTGGGTTTGTTAGAGATGCTTTTTTGAGATTTCTTATGCCTACAACCATTGGGTGCACATAAGGGTTGATAAGGTTAAACTTGATCTTCCCATCTCCTTCTCTATTTAGTGCACCATTCACAGTTTATACAAGGTAGATCCACATTTGTCTTTCATGGATATGAATATCATAGGGAATTTTTCTATCGAAAGACCTATGGATCTGCTAGGGATTGGTAGATTCTTGAGATTGACTCATGAATGAGTAGTTGGTAGTTTTATGTTTTTCTCAACAATAATTTGTCATGCCTTGTATGCCATTGTGGGTTTACTTAGCTTATAAATGGCCATCTTTTCAACTTTATTAAGGTTAAAAAATTTGTCTCTACTTTTTATTTAAAAATCTTATCGAAACTCTATCATATTTTCACTAGGATTGGGTTTCACCTTCACTCAAGCACTTGGAGATCCTAGTTTTGTAGTCTTCATCAACTTCCTCATAGTAGGGACTTAAACTCATGGTTGTGTGTGTCCCTTTGGTTAGAGTCTTCCATTCTTCATCTTGGTTGAGTTTGGATCTTGGTTTTTCCCTTCTAGATATTTCTTAGATCCTCTCAATCCCATTTTCATGGAAGATTACCAATGCCAAATCATAGGAGCAAACCTCACAATTGAGGGTCAAATATACCAATTGGTAATATTGTTCCATTTTGTTATTGGTAGGTTTAGTGTGTGTGTGTGTGTGTGCTTTGTCAAATGTTCCAACTTATCCTCCTTTCATTTGTATTCCTTATTCTTTCTTGATTTCTCAAGTGTGGATTTTAATTCATTTATGGTTTCATTGTTATTTTTCATTTCTATTACATATTGGAAGCATTTCTTATCAAAAAACCTCAAGACCCAAACAAAGTAGCACATAAAACCAATAAAATCCCAATGAAAAAATTAATTCACATAGTAATAACCAAGTGGCCTTCCTTCCCTCCAAGATTCTCCCAATGGTTCTTGGTTTCCTTCAAGAAATGGATACAACTCCACTCCCTTGATCATGTGCTCTCTTTGTTGGGGGTGGAGCATCCCATAGATGTTAGGGTAGTACTTCATTTTAAATACTACAGTATAAATAAATACCCCTACTTGTGACACCTTGGTCAAAGAATTCTTCATTAATTAAAGTCAATTTTACTTCACAATAATAATATTTGGTCAAGAAATAACATATTTATGTAATTGTGAGAAAAAAATGAGCAATTGGGTTTTTCCATACAACACATTGATTTCTCCTCAAATTTGAAAGAAACAATGAAATAAAGGAAGCGAGAGGTGTTGGTGGTTAAGATATATGCTAAAAATTGATAC
>JASDQU010790052.1:18610-31805 GCA_032191745.1 Picea mariana | reverse complement strand
ACAATAATACAGTGAGAACCAAATTCTATTAATAAATGAAATATGAATAGACCATGAAATGCAAAGCAATACAAACTAGCTAGAATGGTGGTAGCTTATCTCTAAAGAGAGAGGTGTTGGCTACACTCATTCACAAGCAGGCATTACAAGAGGTTGAAATGGAACTTTAGCATAAATTACTAAACCGTAAGAGGAAAAAATCCTAAATATCCAAAATCCTAACCCTAGGGTTGGAGTGTCAAAATATTGCAGGCCCTAAGGTGGTTAGTTGATACGTCAACTTCCTGGGGGAGAAATTTTTTCATACAATCTCCATTTGGGGAACATAGTAGCTCGTTAGAAAGATTTAATTGAGAAGTACAATTGTTGGTAGGATTGGGCTTACCATGGAAACTAGAGGCCCCTTAATGGAAAAAGAAACATTGTTTAATGCCTCAAAACAACACGAAAATTTTAGGACTCAAAATATTTCCAAAATGGAGACCTGTGTTGAGTCAGCGAAAGAGGTGAGTGGCCACCATTATCCACCTAGATTAATGCCTTACCTAAGCCTAGATATATGAATGTAATTTACTAACCATTTAAGGTCTAGTGCTCAGGTAATGTCTCATTTTTTTCTTTCATAGTTCATTATTTAGTCTTGTTTTATTCCTTAGTGGGTTTCTTGGTTGGAGAATGTCTCTTTTCTTAAGATCAACCTCAACATTTGTTCTTTATTTGGTCTACTTGGGTTTGTTAGAGATGCTTTTTTGAGATTTCTTATGCCTACAACCATTGGGTGCACATAAGGGTTGATAAGGTTAAACTTGATCTTCCCATCTCCTTCTCTATTTAGTGCACCATTCACAGTTTATACAAGGTAGATCCACATTTGTCTTTCATGGATATGAATATCATAGGGAATTTTTCTATCGAAAGACCTATGGATCTGCTAGGGATTGGTAGATTCTTGAGATTGACTCATGAATGAGTAGTTGGTAGTTTTATGTTTTTCTCAACAATAATTTGTCATGCCTTGTATGCCATTGTGGGTTTACTTAGCTTATAAATGGCCATCTTTTCAACTTTATTAAGGTTAAAAAATTTGTCTCTACTTTTTATTTAAAAATCTTATCGAAACTCTATCATATTTTCACTAGGATTGGGTTTCACCTTCACTCAAGCACTTGGAGATCCTAGTTTTGTAGTCTTCATCAACTTCCTCATAGTAGGGACTTAAACTCATGGTTGTGTGTGTCCCTTTGGTTAGAGTCTTCCATTCTTCATCTTGGTTGAGTTTGGATCTTGGTTTTTCCCTTCTAGATATTTCTTAGATCCTCTCAATCCCATTTTCATGGAAGATTACCAATGCCAAATCATAGGAGCAAACCTCACAATTGAGGGTCAAATATACCAATTGGTAATATTGTTCCATTTTGTTATTGGTAGGTTTAGTGTGTGTGTGTGTGTGTGCTTTGTCAAATGTTCCAACTTATCCTCCTTTCATTTGTATTCCTTATTCTTTCTTGATTTCTCAAGTGTGGATTTTAATTCATTTATGGTTTCATTGTTATTTTTCATTTCTATTACATATTGGAAGCATTTCTTATCAAAAAACCTCAAGACCCAAACAAAGTAGCACATAAAACCAATAAAATCCCAATGAAAAAATTAATTCACATAGTAATAACCAAGTGGCCTTCCTTCCCTCCAAGATTCTCCCAATGGTTCTTGGTTTCCTTCAAGAAATGGATACAACTCCACTCCCTTGATCATGTGCTCTCTTTGTTGGGGGTGGAGCATCCCATAGATGTTAGGGTAGTACTTCATTTTAAATACTACAGTATAAATAAATACCCCTACTTGTGACACCTTGGTCAAAGAATTCTTCATTAATTAAAGTCAATTTTACTTCACAATAATAATATTTGGTCAAGAAATAACATATTTATGTAATTGTGAGAAAAAAATGAGCAATTGGGTTTTTCCATACAACACATTGATTTCTCCTCAAATTTGAAAGAAACAATGAAATAAAGGAAGCGAGAGGTGTTGGTGGTTAAGATATATGCTAAAAATTGATACTAAGAGTATAAGTTAAAATTTTGAACTCCTCCAAAATTTGAAACAAAGAGGCGTATTACTATGTAATAATGTTTAGCATATTATTTTGATGGAGGCCATTTACTTATATAGAAGACTATCCATCCATTCCCTTGTAATTGAAATGAGAATGTTGGTCAAGTTGGAAAAGAGGGGGTTCAATTTTAGTTTATGTGCAAGAAACTGATGGTTAAGAAATTGCACACAAGATTCACCTTGTTGACCAATATCTTATCAAGTTCATTAAAAAAGGGGAGTTTTAAATTGTGAAAAATAAATTCAATATTTTGTAGGTATTGGGGGAGGATGTGGGGTATCAGGGGATTTATAGGTATTGGGGGGGTATAAAAAAGGGTATCTAGTAAAAAAAGTTGTTTTTTACATTGGAAAGATGTATTGGGAGGGGGGTTCAACAAAAGGATTTTGGGAGGTATTTATCAATATCTAGTTAAATTAGGGTATTCTTTAATATCCCATGAACAAAGTTTTTATGTCACAAGTTCACTAAGTGAATACCTAGTGAGAAAATGATGGTTTTCACAAGGGACATATTAGTTTGCATTTGATTTAATTTCTTAATGAAAGACAAAAATAATTGGTCATAAGATTGAGAGGCATTAACAAAGGTACCATTAAGTGTCGATGCAGAGGAAGGATGATCAAGGTTAAGGAGGTTGGGGATACCTCCTTTTCATATATAGTGACATGGGTATGGGGAATGTGGTATTTTTTCTTCTCTAGATTAGAGGTACCTCAAGTAATCATCCATGACATCAAGAAACACCGCCAACCCTACATGATCAAATCCAAATGGAAATCCAACTATCCTAATTTTGTTGACTAATGCCATGTAGAGAGAAGTTAGTGCCACATGGAAGGAGGTGGCAAGTAATACATGGCATAGAAACTTTGTGGAAAATATTGGATGCACAAAAATTGTAAGGTCCAAATAATAAATGAGGATGGAAACCCAAAACCTTAACAAAACCATCAAATACTTTATCTTTCAGCTAACCAATGATGTGAAAGAAACCAACAAAGAGAAAACGAATATGCAAAATGAAAAATCAAATTGGCAAACCCAAACCACAACTAAGGCCATAGTAACAATAATGCACTTATGTCACAAATAACGTAATAAGAGACAACACAAAACATGATCCATGTACACCACTTTAATAATTACATGAGCTATAATTCCAAAAGGAAACACTAGTAATCAATTTAAAAGTTTACGCTCAATTTAAATTTTTTATCCATTGAACCTTTTTTTATGGGTCAACTTAAAATTTTGTAACATATGTGGCATTGACGATTATTCACTGGAAGACTATCCAATAGTACTTGATAAGACCATGAAAAAAAAGAATGAGAACCTCCTACACGCAGTCTCGAAACAAGAAGTGTTACATTCAAAGAACTTACATGTCATTACTAGATCGGGCGCAGGACATGATATTAATAATATCCCCTCACAAGATCGATAAACAAGAATGCCTAGTCTGTTTCCAAATCCAGACAAAGAATAACATATTATGAGGGAAGTTCTTAAATTATTCAAAATTATAATCAAGACTAGCCAAATAGAGGAAGAAAAAATGAAGACATTGTATAAGAATTTTTACAGCTCCTAAAGGAGAAGCATTCAGTCGATCAATTTCTGGATCTTATTAATATACTAAGAGAGTATAAAGAAGGAAAAGTTCCATATAAATATTCCAGGAAATTTTCATATAAGAATAAATATTATGACCAGATTAACTAGGTAGTCATCGACTTTGGATCACAAGTAAATATCCTACCTCGGGATATGTGGATATGGTTGGGTCAAACTTCACTAGCACCAACATCAAATTACCTCAAGCTTGCGGACCAAATATTAATAGATCCTATAGGTATACTCAGAAATGTTGAAACTCAAATTATAGGTATACCGACACTAGTCGACTTTGAGGTAATTGAATTAGTTGAAGGAATTATAGAATATGAATCACTTGTCAATCGGCCATGGGGATGACAAATGAAAGCCAATATCTCCCTCGAAAAGGACATAATAAAGTTAAAAGGGAGTGGAAGAAAAATATTAATCCCCATGGACCTTAATGAATGGAAATCATACCTTGGCAAGTCAACAAATAAAAGTAATGTGGATGCTAGGTAGAAAAAATGGGTTTGCATCATGCCCTAGTGACTTAGTTGGTTTGGCGCACAAGCAAGATGGAGTGGGGTGGTACATCGACACCCCGATAGGTGCGATGGTTCTTATGGATGCCGCCACACACATATATATACAGGGTGTGGGGAGGAACCAAACAAATCATCAAAGAGACCAACAATCAACAAGGAAGGGGATCAAGAGGAAAACTGAAGACTAGAGGAAGTCTATAATTTGGTTAAGTTTGGGTTTGTGAAGCAACAAGTATGTGGAAACTTGTGAAGGAGGGTGGAGACCGAGTTGGGGAATTTTGTGTGGCAGAAAGTCAGCAAGGTTGTGGTGAGTTGAATGGATTCCTTACCTTTGACATGTATGTGGTAGAGTTTGGCACAGAGTTTTGGAGAGTGTGCGAAGGGCACAAAGACTCAATGAAGGGTGTAGACAACCGCACGTTGGATTCATTGAAGTGGGACTTGGATAGAGTGGAGACGAGTGGGGAAAGTGAACGAGAGTTTGGTGACAAGGTGCGACAAAATATGCAAGGTGTCTATGATGATAGTTGTGACCACAAGTTGAGTTGTATCGTAATAGGTGTATGCGACGAAGAAGTTTGTTGTCTGTATTTGTTGAGCTACACGAACTGGTTGGTTCATTGTACTCGCTCTTGTAATATATTGTATGTTGCAACAATACTTGGGTCTTAGGATGTGTTGAGGCTACCCGTTTATACAATAGCTTGATTGTGTACATTTTGCATGTTGTTTACTTGTGCAATTTTTATAAGTGTTGAATTCTTTCATAAATTTAAACTAGATAAATATTCTAAGTGTTAAGGCATAGTCCGAGCCGAGTACACTTAGGTTAGCCTCACCACCGAGTTGGAAAATTTGCGGTGCCACATGGTCCCTAATATGTCGGGAGACTTGGGTGTGCCAAGTCGTTTCCGCCCCAAGCATTGGTTGTAGTGGTGTGACAATTGGCCTTCCATGTCAACCCATTAAATTTGAAGGTTGTTGAGAATAAGGGCATTGGAGAGAACAAAGAAGAGTAAGGGAGCTTGAGAGGATTTGAATGAGAGAAGTAGTAGCAAAAAATGAAGGACTCGAAAGAGAAATTTTGTCCAAAGATTGAAGGTTGTCTCTAAGACAAAGCTATCTACAATTTTTCCAATGAGTAAGGATGCATTAAAATCTTAATTGAGAATGCATGGCTCACCCTTGTAACCATTTCTTGAACTATATAAAACCCCATCAAATGTTGGTTTTCTTGTTTAGGTTTCTAAAATAAAACCTCTATATCTATTGTATATTTGAATTCTCTATTATTGTCTAATTATTGTATGAATGGGTTTTATTTATGATGTTTGAATTAGTTTTTGGATATACTTATGTATACTCCACTAAAATGCATAGAATTATGGTATTCACCATTAAATAGTGCTTCAATCACTAAATTATTTTTTTTTTGTAAATAAAGGGGTGGATCCTGTTATATTAAAATTGTCAAAAAACAAAATTGCAGGGGAGGCCAGCTGTCCCGCCTAAGCAGGAAACCGGGACAGTTGGGCACTCCAGTCCACGTGTTATCCTGTTTACAGAGTGACCAAAATGCATTCATGATGTCTCTGCGACGCCCCGCCCGAAGGAAACCGGGACGCGCAGGCAAAGTCTGAAAACTAGCTCTATTGCCTAAAGCTAAGAGACAACTGTAGTTTACTAGCTTAACGTTTAAACTGAAATAGCTATACCATAAGCAAAGTCTAGAATGGCAAATCATATAACCTCTGAACCCTGGGGTGTGTCGTCGCCCATTGCTGAGTGCCTCCATCGAGCAGGGAAGGCGTAGACTCTGGCGCAGGTCGGGCACTGCTTCTTCGGTGCGGCTCGTGAGTGGGCTGCATAAAACATATCAATCCTTTGCTCTAGACATGCCATGCGGAAGACCTGGTCCCCAAGCAGCTTTCGTATCTCGAAGAGGAGACTGAGAAGGTCCTAGTCCACTGAAGTATGCTTCTCAGGGCAATGGGTGTCCGCACGCTCCTCTGGGGCTGCCTCGTTTCCGCTCTGCTCTTTGCATACCTCGGCTGCCTGGGTGAGCTCGGGAGGCAGTTCCTCCACCACATAACATGGTGTGTAGGGCCTTTCCTCTCCAGGGAGATCTGCTGCCAGTTGTGAAGGGCCGGTCAGGCCAAAGGTCATGCTCTGTTGCCACTTAGCAGACGCTTCGAATCGGGTGAGCTCCAGCTGTGTGTCCGAGCCGGCTGCCGGAGTTTTTTCCTCATCGAACTCGCGTGGGGGCCTCCGTTGTCTCTGTCTGCGTCTTCTGGTGGCTAGTGCAATGGCTCTCTCAAAAGTTTCCTTGCGTTTCCGGCGTGACTGCACAGCATACCATGCTGCCCCCCGTCGTGACCTGCCTCTGATCCGCGGCATGTTGCAAGCTCGAGTGAGCAAAGGTCGATCGGAATAATGGTGTGCCGAGGTGCTCAAGGGCGTTCGGCTACCACAACTGATGACGAGAATGAAGAACAATGAGACGGTGGCTAAGGCCATAACCTCCTCCGTCAATTCGACCATTAAACTCGACTGATAAATGCTGGTACTCTCCACTTGCTTGAGGGGTCTTGGCCCTTGAATGCTCCAGCGTGTGCGCATGGCTCGTTAATGGGCGAGTTGACGGGAGCCTGTGGGTCTATTAACTCCCCGTCCCGACTCCCTTCCACGTGGCTGGATTGGTCTGTCTGTCACCCCATCCGGGGGGCTTCAATCACTAAATTATTAGCTACAACATTGTCATTCATTCTTTTTTATTGGTGCGTTAAAAAAAATTAAGAACTATTATGGTATTCACCATTGAATAGTGCTTCAATCACTCTACAACATTGTCATTCATTATTTGTTAGTCCCAAGGCTTGGTTTTTCCCTACTCCATTCACTAAGTGATTTCCTTGCTTGTGTGTTATGCTTGGGACCGTCTACTTATATTCATCTTTATATAAAACCATTTGAAATGAATTGTCAATAGCTACAACCATGTATTCCACAACCAATGATTGTAGCCAAATGTGTGGGCTTTTATATATTTGATTAATTAAAACATTGTCTTGTGAATGAGAGAGAACTTAGAAATTGTGTAAGCATATTTGGAGTGCACTTTTTTCTTTGCATGAGAGATGTGTAGACACTTTTATTTGTAGACTAAACCTCCAACACCATATTTTCCAAGTTATTTTCATTCACATTGTTAAGAACCAAATATTTGCATACAGAAACACCACAAGATTCAGAGAATAATATAGAAGAACCACACTTTTATTATAGAAAACCCTTGAGGTAGGGAAACACTATACAATGGATCCTATTATGGAAGGGATCATCTCTTGCTCACTTACCTCTTTGAGGGGGCATCCTCCTATTGAGCTACAACTCACTGTACAATACTTCTCTTCACGTCCCATTACATTGCTTGAACCTCTTTATATAGTGTTACCATCACCTAAGAACATTCTAGAGAAGGAATCTTCTATAAGTAGAACCTTCTAAGAAGTTCTCTTACATTTATTATATCTAACTACCCATTTATTATATCTAACTATCATAGTGGACCTTATTTAATAATATAATGGACCTAGTCCACCTTACATTAAATGACCTCCACTATTACCACATGGGCCCTCTCGGCCCCCCCACTACATCTCTATCTACCTTACATTCCATTCTCCTTATGAAAGCATTGTCCTCAACGCTTAATGTACAACCATATACCAGGGTCCCATGGATAAGTGTGGACCATAGTGTTGAAGTAGACTAGAGAACCAGGGTCCCATTGAGAGATGGAAGCCACCATGTTGAAGTAGTCCAACAGTCATTATAAACTAGGGTCTCATGTCCAATTGTTCATGTGAACCCCACATGTAAGATATCGACACCCAATAACCAACAGAAAATGATGCTCTCAATACTGACACCTATCATGTGGATCCAAATAAGAATATTCATCCACATAGTGGGAGAGGATCAAAGCTGAATCTGGAAGGAATAATACCATTGTAGAATATGTAGGTTGGATGTTGATAATCATAAACATCTCATCATGTGTCACATTGATGTGCTCTACAGAAGGTGGAGTAGAGTCATTAAATAAAAGATGGAAGTGGGTGTCATCCCAGAAATGACAACTATCCATATACCAATCATCACAATCGGTCTCAAAATCATACCAAGCATATATTTCTTGATTTTATTTATCCCTCATGTCTTCCATAATAAATCTCTCATGCATGTTATCCAATGAATCTTGAATACTACAAAAACTATCATTGAGGCCGTATGTGAGGCCATCTACAAAGTCATCCAATGTGTCATTCCATGTGTCATACAATTGAGATTTGAATGCTTCAGTAATTTGTAGAATTTCTGTGAGGGTTTGAGAGGAAATAACCATCTGATCACCCTATGAAAAGTTATGAACTTTGCATATCCACAACCGTCATGAAAAAAACCAAAAAATAGAACAATAAATTACTGCAGAAATCACGATTTTTTTTTTTTCCAGAAAAACCCTGAAAAACTATTGAATTTAAAATGCTCATAACTTTACTTTCCAGACTCCGTTTTGACTGATTTTTTTTTTGAAATTGAAAATTTTTCCGAGTGGAATTCAAATACTCAATTTATTTTTGCCAAATGCATCTCATAAAGCTTCATATATGAACCTGAAGTGTGCCGCCTTATTTTTCTTCCCTAGAAAAATTCTACAAAAAGAGAAAAAAAGTATTCCCTTCTTTGGCCAAGGAAAGTCCTCTGATACCAATTTTTAAGAACCAAATACTTGCATACAAAAACACCACAAGATTCAAAGAAAAATATAGAAGAACCACACTTTTATTATAGAAAACCCTTGAGGTAGGGCAACACCATACAATGGATCTTATTATGGAAGGGATCCTTTCATGTTCACTTGATTCTTTGAGGGAGAATCCTCCTATTGATCTAAAACTCACAATACAATACTTCTCTTCATGTCCCATTACATTGCTTGAATCCCTTTATATAGTGCTACCATCACCTAAGAATATTCTAGAGGATGAATATTCTAGAAGTAGAATCCTCTAAGAAGTCCTCTTACATTTATTATATTTAACTACCCATTTATTATATTTAGCTACCATAGTGGGTCTTATTTAATAATATAGTGGACCTAGTCCACCTTACATTGAATGACCTCCATTATTATTACTATGGGCCATCTGCCCCCCACTACCTCTCTAACTACTTTACACACATCAAATTTTAAATATGTTAATATTAAGATTTTATGAAAATTATGGTATAAGATAATAAACATATACATACAACTAACAACAAATTTTGAGGGCTAGAATTCAAGTAAATAGAATCATTATTTAACAACAAATTTTGAGTGCTAGAATTCAAGTAAATAGAATCATTTTTTAACAACAAATTATCATTCTTTTCGCTTGCTATAAACTTTATGTTTTTGACATTAACAAATTTAAAATGCCATGATTGCTTTTCGATAAAACAGAATGGTCTTGGAATTGGCATTGCAAATGTAAACTTACATCCCATTAATGGGACATAGTCTCGTCACCAACCAAGCAATGCAATTCATCTTACAAACAGATATTTCCATTCACATGTCAAGGACAGAACTCAGAATTGAGAATTACATTGTTTGTTTCTACAAAATATCCATGTTAATGGACAAAATAGTCATAAACAATAGTTCTAGTTTTCTGGATCAATAAATACTTACAATCATCTACTTAATTATAATATATTATTGTACTCTGCAAAAACCAAAATATCCATGTTAATGGACAAAATAGTCATAAACAATAGTTCTAGTTTTCTGGATCAATAAATACTTACAATCATCTACTTAATTATAATATATTATTGTACTCTGCAAAAACCGACAAAAATTAGTCTTAAAATACGCTTTCAACAATTGTGTTTTAGATGGAGTATTTATAGTGGGTATAAGAAATTGTGTAATTTCTTATATTTAAACTATAACCAATCCAATTTAAATATTTATTATTGCAAAAATTTTGAAATTTTGGAATTGACAAAAAAATAGTTTTAAAACATACTTTCAATAATTGAATTTTTGATGGACTATTTATAGTGAGCCTAATAGTTAAGAATATGTGTAACTTTTTATAGTTAAACTATAACCAATTCAATCTAAATATTTGTTGCTGTGAAAACTAATGAGTTGACAAAAGTTTGCTTTAAAATATGCTTTCAACAATTACCTTTTCATGGAGCATTTATAGTGGACCTAATAGTTAAGAACTTGTATAACTTTTTATAGTTAAACTATAACCAATCAAGTCTAAGTGGACCTAATAGTTAAGAACTTGTGTAACTTTTTATAGTTAAACTATAACCAATCAAGTCTAAATATCTATTGATGCAAAAACTAGAGCGTTGACAAATATTAACTTTTAAACATGCTTTCAACAATTGTACTTTAGATGGAGTATTCATAGTTGGCTTAATGGTTAAGAACTTGTGTAACTTTTTATAGTTAAACTGTAACCAATCCAATCTAAATATCTAATGTTGCAAAAATTGAGGAACTCACAAAAATTGGCCTTAAAATATGCTTTCAACAATTATTCTTTAGAGGAAGTGTTTATAGTAGGCCTAATGTTTAAGAACTTGTGTAACTTCTTATAGTTAATCCAATCTAAATATCTATTGGTGCAAAAACTAGGGAGTTGACAAAAATTCGCTTTAAAATATGCTTTCATCATTTGTGCTTAGATGGAGTATTTATAGTGGGCCTAATGGTTAAAATCTTGTGTAACTTCTTATAGCTAAACTATAACCAATCCAATCTAAATATCTTTTGCTGGAAAAACTGCCTAGCTGACAAAAATTTGCTTTAAAATATGCTTTCAACATTTGTGCTTTAGATGGAGTATATATAGTGGGCCTAATGGTTAATAACGTGTGTAACTTCTAATAGTTAAAGGGTAACCAATCCAATCTAAATATCTATTACTCCAAAAACTCGGTAGCTGACAACAATTCCCTTTAAAATATGTTTTCAACAATTGTGCTTTTGATGAAGTATTTATAGTGGGCCTAATGGTTAAGAACTTGTGTAACTTCTTATAGTTAAAGGATAACCAATCCAATCTAAATATCTATTACTTCAAAAACTCGGTAGTTGACAACAATTCCCTTTAAAATATGTTTTCTTCCCTTTAAAATATGTTTTCAACAATTGTGCTTTCGATGGAGTATTTATAGTGGGCCTAATGGTTAAGAAATTGTGTAACTTCTTATAGTTAGAATCCAATTTAAATATATGATTGCTGGAAAAACTGAGGAGCTGACAAAAAATAGATTTAAAATATGCTTTAAGAAAATGTGCTTGGGCCTATGGTTAAGAAAATGTGCTTGGGCCTAATGGTTAAGAACTTGTGTAACTTCTTATAGTTAGAATCCAATCTAAATATCTATTGCTCCTAAAACTAAGGAGTTGACAAAAATTGCTTTAAAATATGCTTTCAACAATTGTGCTTGGGCCTAATGGTTAAAAACTTGTGTAACTTCTTATAGTTAAAATCCAATCTAAATATCTATTGCCTCAAAAAATGAGGAGCTGTCAAAAATTGGCTTTAAAATATGCTTTTAACAATTATACTTGTGTAACTTCTTATAGTTAAACTATAACCAATTCAATTTAAATATGCATTGCTGCAAAAATTGCGACCCTCACAAAAATTCACTCTAAAATATGTTTTCAACAATTATACTTTTGATGAAGTATTTATAGTGAACCTAATGGTTAAGAACTTTGTTTCCTCTTAGTCTTAGTTATATTCCATATACACCATATTATTGATTTAATCACCTATCACTATTCTCAATTATTTTTAATTAATCATAGTTACTTTAGTAGTATTACTATTATAATTAAAACACTAAACTTGGCTGAATGAATACCAGGTTTGGCTGTTACGTTAATATTAGTTGTATTAATATTCACGTTACCAATCACTATTCTCTATTATTTTTAACTAATCATACTGATTTTAGTGGTATTATTATTATAATTAAAACATTAAAGGTGGCTGAATGAATATCAGTTGTGGCTGTTATATTAATATCAGATGAGGGCATTAGTTAATCTGTTTACTTTTTAATATTTATTTAATATGATTAAAAAAATTACTGTGTAACCATATAATTATCACCTTCAAATGATTAGCAAATTTAATTCTTAACCTTTCATATTCTTCTAAATTTTATTCAGCTGAAAACGTTCAGCAGAAACTTTTTTCGAAGTTCAGCAAAAATTTTTGTTCAAAAGAAATCTTTAAGCATTCAGCAGAAACCTTTCAGAGTTCACCAGCCACGAGTTTGCGGCTGTGCTAGTATAATTAATACAATAAACTTGGTGAATGAATACCAGGTTTGTCTCTGTGGTTAGGTTAATATTATGATAATAGAAGAAAAGATAAATAAATATTTGCAACAATGAAACGTTGGCTACTTTCATAATCACATATAAACCATAAGCCATGGATTGTTATATCACTTACAGACCTGCTGAGCAGAGAATTAATCCGAGCACGATCTCCGAGTCCGGAGGCTTCACCGGTTGAAGTTGAAATTCTTATATGGTTCCAGACAGTCAAGTTTTATAAAAATCAAAATTCTCTCTTTGCTTGCACACCTCAGACCTGTTGAGCAGAGAATTAATCCGAGTCCGGAGCTTTCACCGATTGAAGGTGAAATTCCTATATTGTTCCAGACAAATGGAGTGTTCAACGTGGTGGTCTCAATTGCCCGACGATCTAAAGTTGAACGCGTTGGCATGGCTGCCATCTGAAAGTTTATGTAGATATCGCGGCGTCTGTAAAGAATGGAATGCCCTCTTTTCATCGACAAAATTCATAACTAATGAGTGGGTTGC
>JASDQU010790051.1:166817-194776 GCA_032191745.1 Picea mariana | reverse complement strand
TGCTAGCATTCATTGGTGAACAATAGTAAGGGAAAAAAAATTGTTCCAGACATATCATTTCATAGCAGTAGCACAAAAATAGGTAGCAATTGTTTGTCCTCTATTAGTCAATCTGCTCTATTGCACTAGATACTAAATTCTTTAGATACAGAAAAAAGACTACCACTGTGGTCGAGCCTTAGAGCGGAGCCTCCTCTACGAGTCCTCCTCTGCGAGCGTGGTCCTACTCCTCCTCTGCGAGCAGGGTCCTCCTCTGCGAGCGGGGTCTTGAATTAACAAAATATGGTCACTGCAGTCTACCAACTGGAGCTTGGGCCGAACCTGGGAGTAACCCGTTACCAACCAGAAGAAAGTCCAAGAGTAAATACTAAACCCGTAAACCTCAAGGCCCAAAGGGGAAATAAGAGGTAACAGAAGAACAAAGATGTAAACTGGGGAATGCATTTCAGATCCCATATAATTTATACCATGTGGGAGGGCCAAAAATATCCATGTTCTAGTGCCCACTGCCCATACCACAAAATCGGGGGCAAAATTAAACCATAAATCCCGATTTCACTGCCCATACCACAAAATCAGGGGTGAAATTAAACCATAAATCCTGATTTTACTGCCCGTACCACAAAATCGGGGGCGGAATTTGGATAATGGAAGCTTGTTCCCCCAAATTTCGGGGGCTAAATATAATTTGTTTTCCTCTATCCCTCCTAAAAACATGGGCTAACCCTGTACACGATTTTTACCTTAAAATAAATTATGGGCTAATAAAATAAGTTTAAAAAAATCACTCTAATACAAAAAATTCGTCCAATAAAAAATTAGAGGCCCCTTAATTTCGCCCATGGGCGAAATTTCGCCCCTAAAATCATCTATGCCTGAGCAGCCTTTAAGTTATGCTTTATCTTTTCCATATGCTCTTCCATTTCCTTCAACAAATTTGGCACAACAATTTCTCTTTCTGGACTCTGTTGTATGATCCCAACTTACTGGTGTGTTAAATTTTCTGCCATACAATGCTTCAAATCGACTCATTTTCAATGAGGCATGATATCCATTATTGTAAGCAAACTCAGCTAAATGAATATAATCTCCCCACTTTTATGGTCGATCCATCACACATTCTAAGCATGTCCTCAATTATCCTGTTAGTCCTTTCTGTTTTCCCATCTGACTCTTGATGATACGTTGTGCTTATATTTAGATTTGTCCCAAATCCCTTGAACAAACCTTTCCAAAAATTGGATGTAAACTTTGGATCTCTATCTGAAACTATTTCCTTGGGCACTCCATGTAGCCTAGCAACTTCCTTCATATATATTTCTACAATATTTGTTGCCTTGTGTGTTGTCTTCACTGGAATAAAATGAGTTTCTTTAGTTAATTTATCCACCGCCACCATGATGGAATCATGTTGCTTCATTGTTCTAGGAAAAATTCATTGTGACAACTGTTAAATTTTAATGTTTTTATTAGGTTATCAATGCATTTTCAAAACAACAGCATAAATATGATCACTGAAAGAAACACAATCACAAGGTACACAACATTTTATCTTGGGAAACCCTCATGGGGGAGAAAACCCAACAAAAACTTCCTCAATAATACATTGCCAATACAATGCCAAGGCTAAGACCAAACCACCAAGAATAAACTAGGATTAAGCATGCACCTCTCTTCTCCTTCCAAAAGATGCACACTAGAAGTGTGAGTGATTGTGTGAACAAATGAGGTGCCATCCTCACTTATAAATACTAGTGAGGAGGTGTTAGGGTTATGTATCTTCACTAAGTAGGGCCAACTTCCTCCAAGAATGGTTAAAACCACTTTATAAACCCTAGGGGTCAACTTTAAAAATACCACCATATAAATATGGTTTGACCAATCCACAAAAGGGGATTTGGTCTTATACAAGACCCAACATGATCAATCCATAAAAGGGGATTTGATCTATAAGATAATAAATCAAATATAATTAGAATATTCTTCGAAGTTACAATATTTCAACACTCCCCCTTAACGAGAAGGGTATTCTACTGACATAACCCAATACAACATCATAAGGAGAGAGAGAGCAACACCATCATTAGCATTTGGAACATTGAATGGAATATCTACAAATCATCGAAGGTTTTTCTCATCATCAATAACATCATCTTTCACATCATGGAGATGGAGTGGCATCATCATCTGCATCAACATCAATTAGCATAACACTAAAGCAACAATATCACCAACCCGAGGTCGATACACCATCATCAACAACATGAAGCAGATACAACAACATCATCATCAACACGAGGCTGAAACAACAACATCATCAACATGAGGCTGAGACAAAAACATCATCAGCATGAGGCTGAGACAATAACATCATCATCATATGAAAACAAAATGAGGCAGGTGCAACAACAACATTTTGTGGTACTTTGATAGATCGTCCTTACCGTACCTTCAAGATCTGCCCAGAAATCATAAGATTCTCTAGGATATAAAAATACTAACGGAGCTACAACGTGGTACTCTGACAGACTGTCCTTACCAGACCTTCGGGATCTGCCCAAGAATCATAAGATTCCCTAGGATATAAAATACCAATAGAGCTACCACTACTGACCACAACTGGCATATATACATGCACAAGTACTTTGGCATATCGTCCTTACCGTACCTTCAGGATTTGCCCAGGGATGATCAATCCCCTAGGATATAAAATCCTAACGGAGCTACTTGTTGTTGGTCAAGATATGTTATAACCCTAATTTGCACCATACATGCGTACCTAGCATCAGGCCATCTCAGATCCCTTCTTTGCCAAAAGCACTACTGAACAACTCTTTAAAAAACCTCTTTTATAAGGGCCCACGCACCCTACTCCATTACTACACACGTGTACATGCTAGATGACCTAAAATAGCCTGCGTGGACCGACAAAAGAACGAAAAAAGGAAAGTTGCCGATGGAACACACAACTTTGGGTGAGTTAACTAAAACTCTCGGTCATGCATGGCCGAGGGTTCGTCCAAATACCTAGCTTCTTCTAGCCTATAAAAGAAGGGTTAGGGGTCCCATTTATAAAGAGGAGAAATAGAGTAAAGAAACTCTGCCCAATTGCATATTCCCATTGTCCCAACCCTTTAGCCATCCTTGTGCAAGAAGAGATACAAAGCAAAGAAGTTGGAGGAAATTTGAAGAGGAGCCCAGGATCAGGATTCGCAGAGCAGTGGCCGGTCTCGACATTGTAAGTTGATTCATTAAAGTTAATAATAAAGAAATGTTTTTCCCGTCCCACTATATGAGTTCTTCATAGTTCAATAAATATATGTTTGAATCTCTAACCCATTAGTCTGTAGGTAAAATGCATGTGTAGTTTGTTGCTTGTTTTGTACGCAGGTCAATCTTGAGAGGATAGCTGCCAACAAGCGATCAAGCGTAAAGGAGGATCGACATCAAACATCCAGAACAAGGTATGTTGGTCTAAACCATTTATTTGCTGAAAAGGAATGGGGTTTAAGTCTGGGGACGAAGGTAGAAAGTAGATTTATTTCGGTCATATCTGAATGCATAAGATAACCCTATTTTCTAGTCCGTAAGGGGATTTCCCTCACAACAGAATTGGCGACCATACTGGGGAAGTCTCTAGGGTTCCTGGAATTTTATTTTTTGGGTAGTTTTAAAAGACTGGTTTTCTTGCCTGTTTTTTAGTTTCTGTAAAGTCTGAGCTAGCAGAGAGTCTAGTTTCCCATACCAACTGTCTCTGTTATTTGCTTGACTGTGTTTTTTTGAGACCCACAGAGGTACACGCGGCCTGCATAAGGTCTGCACGCATGTACCCACGCCCTACTCTCTTACAGCCTGCATGTGAACGCTAGCTGAAGAAGTAGTAGTAGTGTGTAGATTCCAGAAAATTTTGGAGGCAGTCATCCTCTTCAATATCAGAATCAGTAATTCTCAGGGGTTTTCTGGAATTCTTCCTAAGTCTTGGTTGTTAGCAGTCTTGTCTCAGATTCGTTTGTTTTACGATTTATTTTCCTTACACTGTTTTCTTATTTTTGTTAAAGAGAGTGTCTAAGCCTTCAGGAGATCCTGGTTATCAATATCAGTGGTCTCTTCCTGGTTTGGATTGTCTGTTTTTATTTTTTTTCAGAGTTTTAGAGATACACGCGGCCTGTATAAGGCCAGCACGCGTGTACATGTCCTCTGGCTTTACACAGCTCGCGTGCACACGCTTGTTGTTGGATTGTCAGTAGTGTGCTTGTGCAGGATAGTTTTTGTTGAGGGTAAGGCAATCATCCTTTCCCTTGATGAGAGTTATACCTCTCAGGGTTTTGAATCTCTGTCTTAGCAGTCAATAGCTTAGGATTAATCTTAGCCTTAGCTTTCTTTTTCTCATTTAAAAGTTGTCATCAAAAAGAATTTTTTAGGGTTTTTAGACAAGGGTGAGAGTCATTTTTTAAGTTGCTAGTGTGTGATTTCTTGAAGTGATTCTTTGTGATCTGCGATTAGGCTAGAATTGTTTTTCTTGGTTCTTTACTTGTTGGTATTTTTCCTTTTTGCTTTATCAACATTTAAATAAATAAATAAAAATCTCTTTCATTTTCTTGTTTGGTTGAAAAGTGTGATTTTGCATTAGTAGCCAGGGAAAAGTCTTTTATTTCATAAGTTCTTTGCAGTTTACTTAGATCATAAGTAGCTCGTAGTCGAGTGAAATTCTTTTTGAGTTTGCTGTCCAAAAATCTTAGAAAATTAAAAAAAATAAAAATAAATTGAAAAGTTGTTGAAATTTTGTATTAAGTGAAAGTTTTTGTTTCCAGCTTTTTATTCATTTTTACTTTCATCTTTTACACATCATCAGTTTCACTTTCATACCCCTTGACATAAGACAATCCATAAAATTAACGCTAAATCTAAAATTTATTAGACTTTTATGTTTGTAGGGTTAACCAACTAGTTCAGGATTAGGGCCTTGGATTAGGTTGGAGAGGAAACTCTTCAAGGCCATTAAAATCAAACATTGGAGTCTGAGTTAGGGAGTGTCCAAGTCCAGTATCGTGAAAGTTATCCGACCCCTCTAACACAAGGGATAAACACGAGGTCGCGTGTGGAAAGGTAGCAGAGATAACCCCTCCAAAGCTAGACCAATCGTAGTGGAGAACACATATAGAGGGCTTGTCTTGGGATTTCGTCGATTTCATTTGCCATGGGGATTCATGGGTCTCGAATCCGTTCGAGGTCCTCAGTTGTCTTTCGGACCACTTGCTTTCGATACCCTTGATAGGTTTCAGGCTCGATACCCTACTCATTGTGGTCTACCGACTTTTGACTATACCCGCCTGGTGACTGTTCACACGCTGGCAACCTAGTTGCCTATATTCTTTTAGGGACATACACAGGTGACTACGGGGGTATACCGCGGTACCTAGGACATACATCGGGCCACGCTTTGCAGAGTATACCCAAAGGGTGCTTCCATTTTCGAGTTGCACTTGCATCGGTAAGTTGCTCTAGTGTTGGTTGTTGTAACTGTTCTTCCAATTAATTTAGTGTTTGCCTGTCTTATCTTATAGGAATTTTTTTTTTAGTGTGTGTTACTTTTGAATGTTTAGACTACCCTAGAGTGTCTTTGATCTTCTCACACAGTGGAGGATCATGAGCTCCACCGGTCACGAAGGCTTCTTGGCCTGCCACCGGTTACACTGGAGCCACCCCCGCCACCACTAAGGCGAAAGCTAGACCAACAAGGGTCTTTTGAAGCGACCGGGTCACAAGAAATTGTGCCCGACCAACATCCGGAGGAATCGACCATTTTGGACCTTGGAGCGAATGCTCTTGGCCCGGTTGAAACCCCAACCACTGATTTCTTGGCACCTTTCATCGTACCAATTCAATTTTACGAGTGCCAAATAGTGTCACACACAACAATGGAAACATATGTTGTTACTCCTTCTGGGAATTCTTCAATTCCCACTACGGTTGTCACCACAGGAGAGTTTTCACCTCCTAACCCACCATCACCGGTTCGAGCCACCATGGTCTCGACTACCTCTACATCGCACAGTGGTCCGATCCCATCTTTGGCGACGGCCACAACCCCTTTCACACCAAGTGTGATAGGCCCTCCGTTCTCATACGAGATGCCTAGTTCGGGTACAAGTTCTGTACTTTCCTACTCCACTTTACAGACTTCAGGTCTAGGGCAGGGAGCTCTAGCGCTCCTCTGCAAGGTCACATGGGGGGAACTCCTGATCCTTTTAACGCTTTCTCTTACGGAGGAGGTCATATACCTCCTTCGTCCCCTTCACTCGGTGGCTCGCATCAACAATCCGCCGGGCAACCTACACACCATAGTTTATTTGGAACGGGGAGTCAAGGACCACCTTTGCATAATATGCCTGTAGGTTCGACACCATTTTATTTGATCAGAACGTTTGGTAACAACTCCTTCTCGTCAGCCGCCTTCCCGACTGGGGGAAATCCCAGTTTTGGACAACCTATTCCTATGCAGGGTACTATTCCTGCACAGGGGGCAAAACCTATAAACGTCTTCCGCATCAGGGCCTTGGAATTCTTGGCAGGGATCCGTTCACTCGTCCAGAATGTCGATCTGGGGTAATTCTTTCCACAATCAATGGAATCCCGGACAAACTACTATGCCTATCCCCATGGGACCGACATGGAGCAACCCTTCCCAAAGTCCTTCGAATGTAATGCATGCCCAACCATCTATGTCCTATTTTGGAAATCAGCCAATGATGTCTCCACATACGCAAAATCCATACGCTGGCCAGGGCCATGGTTTCTACCAGAATCCAGGCCAGCCGCTGAACTTTTCCTGGCAACCTAGTGCCAGTCAAACTCCAGGCCCCTTTTTCCTAGGTTATCACCAACAACCCAAACTACCTTTCCTAGCGACTTTGCACTTGCCAGATTTGACAAGGTTGTTGAATGACCCTATCTGTCATGATCCGCATTGGCCTCCTATGCCGACGAAGTTTCCTTCGGACATCCCAAAGTTTGAAGCCAAGCCTAATGAAGATCCAGAAGATCATGTGACTACCTTCCATCTTTGGTACTCATCTAACTCGTTGAAAGATGACTCCGTACAGTTGCGATTGTTTCAACGTACTCTCATTGGGAGTGCCGCGAAATGGTACATTGAGATCAATCACTCAAGATACTCTTCCTTCGGTGAACTGGCGATGGTTTTCCTAAACCATTTCCAGTTACCTATGAGATACGATGCTGGCACAGAGCTGCTTGCCAATTTCGAATAGACAAAAACGGACCATATCTTTGATCACATCCGAGAATGGAGACGCCAGAAGAGTTTATAAGGGCCCACGCACCCTACTCCATTACTGCACGTGTGTACATTCTAGCTGATCTAAAACAGCCCGCGTGGACCGACAAAAGCATGAAAAAAGGAAAGTTGCCAACGGAACACACAGCTTTGGGTGAGTTAACTGAAACTCCCGGTCATGCATGGCCGAGGGTTCGTCCAAATACCTAGCTTCTTCTAGCCTATAAAAGAAGGGTTAGGGGTCCCATTCAGAAAGAGGAGAAATAGAGTAAAGAAACTCTGCCCAATTGCATATTCCCATTGTCCCAACCCTTTAGCCATCCTTGTGCAAGAAGAGATACAAAGCAAAGAAGTTGGAGGACATTTGAAGAGGAGCCCAGGATCAGGATTCACGGAGCAGTGGTCGGTCTCGACATTGTAAGTTGATTCATTAAAGTTAATAATAAATAAATTCCTTTCCCGTCCCACTATATGAGTTCTTTATAGTTCAGTAAATATATGTTTGAATTTCTAACCCATTAGTCTGTAGGTAAAATGCATGTGTAGTTTGTTGCTTGTTTTGTATGCAAGTCAATCTTGAGAGGGTAGCTGCCAACAAGCGATCAAGCATAAAGGAGGATCGACATTGAACATCCGGAACAAGGTATGTTGGTCTAAACCATGTATTTTCTGAAAAGGAATGGGTTTAATTCTAGGGACGAAGGTAGAAAGTAGATTTCTTTCAGTCATATCTGCATGCATAAGATAACCCTATTTGCTAGTCTATAAGGGGATTTCCCTCACAACAAGATACCATAGTATCATCTGCATCACTTCCTCTTTCAAGGGAGGTCCTTTCGGACAACACCAAGCTTGTCTCGGAAGTACTCAAACTTCACATGAGACAAAGGCTTGGTCAACACATGTGCAACCTGCTCATTTGTGTCAACATATTGGAGCTTTACAACTCCCCTTTGCACCATATCATGAATGTAGTGATACCGGATGTCTATGTGCTTTGACTTATCATGGAACACTGGGTTCTTCGTCATCTTTATGAAACTTTGGTTATCACATATAATCATGGTGGTTTCCATATCCAGATCGAACAGACCTGTCAACAACTTCCGAATCCATATGGATTCACAACTGGCAGAACATGCTGCAATGCATTCCGCTTTTGCCATCCTGAGAGAAATATTGGATTGCTTCCTGCTTTACCATGAAGTCATGGTTGACCCAGACTGAAACAACATCCCGAAGTGATCTTTCTATCAAAATCACTTCCATCCCAATATGAATTAGTATAACCATACATTCTGAAGTCATGATCTCCAATATAACAGAGACCATAATCCAATGTACCCTTAAGGTATCTCATCACATGCTTTGTAGCTACAAGGTGAACACATCTTGGCTCTACCAGATATTGACTCAAGGTGTTCATAGAAAAGCATATATATGGTCTGGTATTCGTCAAATACATCAACGAACCGATAAACTGTCTATATAGAGTAGCATCAACCAACTCTGAGGAAGTATCAACCAGGAGCTTCAACTTTGTTTCCATGGGTGTGTTCATGGATTTACATTCCAACATGTCAAATATCTTCAGTATTTCAACTGCATACTTCCCTTGGTTAAGGAATATCTTCTCTGGGCTCTTCCAAACTTCAAGACCTAAGAAACAATGCATCAAGCCTAGGTCTTTCATCACAAACTTTGCAGCGAGCTTCTTCTTACAATCTGTGATGATATTTTCTTCTCCTATTAAGAATAATTCATCCACATACAATAGCAATATAACTGGCTCATCATCCATAACCTAGAAGTAAAGGTTAGAATCAAATTTACTCTTGGTAAAGCCCAATCTCATCAGGAAACTGTCAATTCTGCCATACCAAGCCTTAAGAGCTTGCTTCAACCCATACATGGATTTCTTCAACTTGCAGAAATGAGTCTTTCTATCTTCAACTTCAAACCCTTTTGGTTGTTCTATATACACTTCTTCTTCAATAACACCATTTAAGAAGGTTGTTTTCACATCCATCTAGTGTAACTTCCACTTTATTTTGGCTGAAGAGCTATGATGGTTCTAATAGAATTGTATCTAGCTACATGAGAAAATGTCTCTTCATAATCAATACCTTCCTTTTGATAAAAACCATGAGCCACAAATCTTGCTTTATGTTTTTCAATACTTTCGCCTGCTGCATGTTTTATCATGTATATCCACTTGGAAGATACCACATATTTTTTCTTTGGTTTGGGAACTACTTCCCATACATCATTCTTTATAATGGACCGATATTCTTCTGTCATGGCATCCACCCATTCTTTCTTTTGAATGGATTCTTCAAACAAAGTAGGTTCATTTTCTATGAGATCACACATCAAGGCCATATAACTTTACTTTGTCTCATGGTTCCTTCTGGGGCACCATACTTCTCTCCATCTTGAATAAGTTCCCTCGCCCAAGATGGATTTATCTTGTGAGATATCATCATCTGGGGAGGTTAATGATATTATATCACATCATAAACTTCTGGAATCTCATCATCAGGAGTAACTGTAACATCCTTCACTGGTTTTGCAACTCTCAGAGCTACATGTTCTTCTTCATATACTTCTTCAATTTGGAATTTCCTTGATCTTTTGAGTGTTGAATCTTCATCAAAGGTTACATCTCTACTAATATTAATATGATGGTAACCTGGTATGTAAATTCTAAAGGCCTTAGAGACCTCACAATATCCAACAAATATTCCCTTCTTTCCTAAAGGATCCAACTTAGTTCTTCTTTCTTTCAGAATGTGTACAAACAATGGACAACCAAATATATTTAGATGGCTTACTTATATCTTCTTTCTAGTGAAAATTTCTTCGTGGGTTTTGAATCAAGTGCACTATGGGATAATATTTTTTGGACATAAACTAATGTTATTGCTGCTTCATCCCATAAGTGCATTGGAAGATATTGATCATGAATCATAGTCTTCACTGCTTCCATAATTGTTCTATTCTTTACTTTTGCTACACCATTTTGTTGAGGATTATAGGGAGTGGTGAGCTCCCTCTTAATCCTGACATCTCTGCAAAAACTTCCAAATTCATTTGAGGTGTACTCTCCTCTATTATCTGACCTGAGTGTCTTGATTTTTATTTCATAGAGGTTTTCTACCAAGGCTTTGAATTCCTTGAACTTTCTGAGTACTTCATCTTTCGATTTCAAGAAATAAACCCAGGTTTTATGAGAGTAATCATCAATAAATGATACATAGTATACATACCCGCTTAGACAGGTTGATGACATTGGAACACATACATATGAGTGGATGAGCTCCAATATTCCTTCTACTTTATTGTTGCTCTTTGGGAAATGATTCTTTATGTTCTTTCCTTGTGCATGTCCCTTGCATACACCTTCATGATCAACCTTAAATTCTGGTAAACATGTAACTACCTTTCTTACATATGGTAAGTTTGTGTAGTTGATGTGAGCTAGTCTTCTATGCCAAAGTTCACAAGGACTCTCAGTGGAGTGAGTCAAGGCTACATCTGAGTGACCTTTTAACTTGTACAAAACACCTTCTTCTATTCCAATAACAATTTCATCTTCTATGGTTTTTCCTTTAGGCCACATAAGAACTTCACCATCTATGAATGCAACCCTAAAACCTTTCTTATCTAGAGCTGAGATAGAAAGTAAGTTCTTTGTCAAACCTGGTACATAAAGTACATCCTTCATTCTCATCGGAGTCCTTGAATCAAGTTTGTACGCGGATTCTCTCATTCCTTTGATAGGGTACTGATAATCATCTCCAAGTGAAACTTTTTAGGGGAAATCTTTTTCTGTAAGACTAGAGATAATATCTTTATGACCTGTCATGTGCTTAGATGCACCACTATCTATGAGCCAAGTATCCTCTCCAGGTTTCACAGATCCTGAGAGGGAAGAAAATAAAACACAATCTTCAATTTATTCTTTAGTCACCTTCTTGGGTGGCTCATCATCTTCAACTGCATGGGCATGCTACCTTTTTTTATTTCTCTTATTGTATTATTCCCTTCTAGAAGGATAATTCTTAGTAACGTGCCCCATATTATCACAATGATAACATTGATAAGAGGAGAAATATTTTTGTTTTCTTTGACCCTTATGATATTTCTGGAATCTCCTTGGAGGGTGAGATTCTTTATGGAAGTGGGTGAATCTCTTTGGGGAGTGAGATTCTTTATGAAGTTGGGTCTCCTTTTGGAAATGAGACATTTTCTTTCCTCCTTTAGCATGAACATCTAGGGCTTGATCTTCATCCCTTAATAGTACGACTTCTCAGTTGGCTACTCTTGCTTCTTCTTGAACACATTCTTCTCATAGGATGTCAAATTGGAGCTTCTCTTTTCTTGCACAGATGGTTTGGATGAAGGAATCCCAAGGTCTTGTGATACCATGAAGAGTTGTCATGATGAGTTCATATTCATCCAAGTTTTCTCCAATTTCTTCTAATTGTTCTTTGAAATGAGTAACCCTAGAGAAATAGTCTTGAATTGTTTATCCTTTCTGCATCTTTGTATTCTTGAGTTGGGTTCTCAAGTTCATTTTCCGTTTGATGTTATTTCCTTCATACATTTTGGTTAGGGCATCAAACATCTATTTTGGAGTATTATTAGAATACACTTGAGGGATCAAGTGGTCTTTAATGGAATCTACAATTATCCTTTTGGCCCTAATCATATCCTTTTTGTACTTCACTTTGGTTGAATCTTCTTCGGGTTCTGATACATTTTATTTTATGAATTTTGCAATGTCATTCTCTTCAATAATGAGTCCAATTCTATATTTCCAGGAAAGAAAATTTTCCATACCTTCTAACTTGTCAACAAGCTTGGTGCTTGCAAACATCTTGACCTAGAGATAGGAAAATGACCAGAAAATGAAAGTGCTCAGAAAATGAATCTGAACTTACCAAGAGATGCACTAGACTGAGTCGAGTTGGTTGAAGCTAACTGTTTTCAAAAATTCCATGTTTTACCCCTTGAAACTTGACCTACGCAAATATGGACCGGTACTTCTGGTATTGGTTCTAGTTTTCTGGTTTTTTGGTACTAGTCAAACCTAGGGTTTGACTTTCCAGAGATTATGGCCACTGAAAAGGTGCGCTCGAGCTTCCAAAATATGCGCTAGGGTAGGGCACACTTTTATATATGGTTTTTTGTCAGAAATTCCTCTCCAATAAAAGCCCTAATTTCCTTGTACTACAACAATGAAGTTTTTAGATACCCAGTGAAAGGTGCTCTATTCAGTCAAGCTTTGATCCCATGTTAAATTTTAATGTTGTTATTAGGTTATCAATGAATTTTCAAAACAACAGCATAAAGATGATCACTGAAAGAAACACAATCACAAGGTACTCAACATTTTATCCTGGGAAACCCTCATGGGGGGGAAAACCTAGAAAAAACTTCCTCAATAATAAATTTCCAATACATGCCAAGACTAAGACCAAATCACCAAGAATAAACTAGGACTAAGCATGTGCCTCTCTTCTCCTTCTTGCAACTGTAGCTTCCTTCAAAAGATGCGCACTATAAGTGTGAGTGAGTGTGTGAACAAATGAGGCACCATCCTCACTTATAAATACTAGTGAGGAGGTGTTAGGGTTATGTCCCTTCACTAAGTAAGGCCGAATTCCTCCAAGAGTGGTTAAAACCAATTTATAAACCCTAGGGGACAACTTTAAAAATACCACCATATAAATATGGTTTGACCAATCCACAAAAGGGGATTTGGTCTTATAGAAGACCTGACATGATCAATCCACAAAAGGGGATTTGATCTATAAGCTAATAACTCAAATATAATTAGAATATTCTTCAAAGTTACAATATTTCAAAAACAACTTCCCACTTCCATTCTGGAACGGAAAATGGTTGTAGCAAACCTGCTAGATGTCTATTTTATGTCTTCACTTTCTGACACTCTAGACATTTGGCTATGTAATTAGCCACTTTTTTCTTCATTCTAAACCAAAATTATTGGCTTCTGACATCTGCAATTGTCTTCTGATATTTTGGGTGTCCAACATATGGCTCATTGTGCATTTCCTTTAATACTACATTTTTAATCTCATTGGAATTCGCCACATATACTTTTCCTTTGTACATGAGAATTCCATCTTCTTTCATCTCATAAGAATTAAATTTCTGCTGAAAATTACCTTGCTGTAATGTCTCTTTTATTTTCATCTATGGCTAATCTAAATTTGTTGCTGCAAAAATATGATCTTTCATACCAGTCTTGTACATGGTGATGGTTGTTACATGCACTTCATGAGCTCTCATGTTGAGTGCATCAACCACTTGGTTTTATTTGCCTTTTATATGCTTAATTTCAAAGTTGTATTCACTCAGAAATTCTGACCATCTAGTTTTCCAGACATTTAGCATTGGTTGTCCAAACAAATGCTTCAGACCATAGTGGTTTGTACTTAGCTCAAATTTCCTACCCATGAGGCAATGTCTCCACATTTTTAATGAATGTACAATTGTTGCTAACTCTAGATCATGGGTAGCATAATTTATTTCATGATCTTTTAATTTTTTTTATTCATAGCATACCACATGATCTTTTTTACTAAGGACTCCACAAATCCCTTCCTTGCATTTGTCAGTGCAGACAACAAAATCTTCATTCAGATCTACAATCTTCAATATTGACATGCTTGTCAATATTTCGTTCAATTGTTGAAAACACTCTTCACACTTGGAATTCCATTCAAACTTCACTCCCTTCTTTTGCAAGGAAGTGACTAGACTTGCAATCTTTGAAAATCCTTTTATGAATCTTTGGTAATAACCAGTAAGACCCATGAATGATATTACCTCTGTGACATTTCTTGGCATTCGCCATCCTCTAATGGCCTCTATCTTCTCAGGATCCATTGTTATCCCTTCTGCTGAAATTATATACCCCAAGTAGTGAATCTTCTTTTGATAAAAGATTCACTTACTTAACTTAGCATACAACTTATGTTCTCTCAAAACTTGCAACACCATTCTTAATTTTTTCTCATGTTCCTCTTCTGACTTAGAGTAGACAAGTATATCATCTAGGAACACAATTACAAACTTGTCTAAGTACTCCTTGAACACTCCATTCATTAGGAACATAAAATTTGTTGGGGAATTTGATAGTCCAAATGACACTACTGTCAATTCATAATTCCCATATCTTGTCCTGAATGTTGTCTTTCTGATGTCTTCTTCCTTAATTCACACTTGATGATATCGCGATCTCAAGTCAATCTTGGAAAATATTATTGCACCTTTCAACTGATCAAACAAATCATCAATCCTTGGAAAATGATACGTGTTATTTATGGTGACCTTATTCAATTGTCTGAAAGCAATGCACAACCTTAAAGTTCTATCTTTCTTCTTCACAAAAATAATCAGGGCTCCCCAAAGTGACACAGTTGGACACATATACCCCTTTATTAAAAATTCTTCAAGCTACATCTCCAACTCTTTCAATTTTGGCATGCCTATTCTGTAAGGTGTCTTGGACATTGGGGAAGCACTTGGCACCAAATCAATAGAGAAATCAATGTCTCTCTTTGGTGTAAATCTTGGAATTTCTCTAAAAACATCTTCAAAATCCCTCAAGACTGGATAGTCTTCGATGCTTGTCACTTTTTCTTTGGTTTTCTCTTCCATATGGGTTGCAAAAATCTGACATCCCTTTCTAAAAATCTTCTTCAACTACATAGCTGGAATCCCTCTAACAACTACAACTCTTGGAATGCCTTGAATCTTGCCTTGTTGGCCTTATTCATCAAGACATGTGATTCTCTTTTTATAACAGTCTCGGATAACATGGTGTTTTTCCAACCAATCCATGTCATTTATACAATCGTATGAACCCAATGGTATGATGTTTACATATACCTTTGTATTGAGCCCATTCATGTCTAGTGGAAAATCTTAACCAAATCACTGATTTTCCTCTTAGCCCCGATGGCTAATTGAACTAACCAATATTTCTTATGCTTAATCCTTTGCAAGTGAAATATTTCAACAATGTTAGCATTTTTGTAACTATGGCTAGCTCCAGAATCAATCAAAATTTCTATGGGTTGGTTATCAATCTTACCTTCCACTTCAATCACGGGGGATTGATATTATGTTTGCGTGTTGTCCAAGGTTGCATAAATCCTTGGCATGCTTCCTCACATATCTTCCATTGTTTCAACTTCCTCAATGTTGTGGACAATCCTCATTCTCTCTCCTTTGTGAGGACAGTCTGGCCTATATAAATGATTTCCCTCACATCCCCAACATTGTACAAGTTGTTGCCTTGGCTTATTCTCAAATGAATATGCAGTCTTGTGTTCATTTTGGGCTGCTTGACCTTGTTAATTTGCTAGGGTGTTGTTCTTGAAAAAAGATGGTTTAAAACCTTTCTACCTTTGATCCCTTTTCCCTTTCATCTTGTCATTCCAAGATTTTTGGAAAATTGACCTTTCTCGTCTTTGTTCATAAATATGCCTTGCTTTCCTTATGGTTTCCTCCAAGGTTTTGGGGTTATCATATTGAATCTTGTCACTGTAGAAGGAGGGTAACCCCCTTAGAAACCTTTGGATTTTAAATTTCTCATCCTTGATGAAGTCAACATACATCAAAAACTCAAAGAACCTCTTCTCATATTCCTCCATTGACATACTTCCCAACTTGGGTTAAAAGAACTCTTTCATCTTGCTTTCATAGTAATGTTTGGACAAATATTTCTCTTGGAAATATCCTTTAACTACCTCCATGAGATCCTCTTCTCATCAAGGTTCTTGGCTTGATTAAGTTAATCCCACCACATGGTTTCCTTTCCTTATAAGTGGTAGGTTACAATTCTGGCTTCTACCCGGCAGGGGTAATCATGAAACTAGAAATATTTCTTCATTTGCAAAATCTAGGCCTCAAACTCTTCTCCTTTCGTATGCTCACCATTGAAATTTGGTGGCTTGATTTTCCTGAGCTCACCTTGCAATATGTCTCCCTTGGGTCTTCTCCTTTACCACCAAATAGGAGACACACTTGGGTTTCTCCTTGGCCATGAACTTTCATGATTTATTTGGGTGGATTTCCTTGGAGAATGATGGCGCCTACTCATGCTCCTTGAATTCCTATCATTTCCATGATCATCCCTTTTGCTATGGGATCTAGATGTTGACACTTGTCTAGCACTAGTTTCTTGATTAGTGCTAGAGTCCTTGTTAACTTTATTATGCAACATGTTTAAGATATGAAGTATCTATTCCCGAGCCTTCATAATCCTTTCATTATCATCTCTATAGCTCTGCACTTATCTATGCTCGCTTCTCATAGTGACAGGCTCATGCCTATCTCTTCCTCCATTTGACTCTGTCTCAACATTTCCCATGTTGACATGAAAACCTATGACCTCTTCCTCATGGATGTGATATCCCTAAGAATCTTCCATAACTCCAGTCCTCATATAAGAACCAAAGTTGCTTTCATGTACCTCTAATTCTACAAGAAATGTGCATGTAATAATTAATGTTAGAAACATGCATAGCATAAAAGATTTCATCCATTAGAATACAAGGTATTTCTTCATCAACTTATAAAGGACACATTTCAACAATTAAAATTTTGATTCCCTTGATGCATTTATCTTTGAAACATCTTTTCAACGACCGTACCCATGCCTCAATCTGAGTTATGAGCAAAATGTTATAACATTTACATGCTGCAATTTCCACACTTTTTACTGCTGCAGAAATCTATTTATTAATTTTTGAGAAATGTTATTGCCCAATTCAAAATTATTGATTGAAAAATGTCTTCTAATCCTCAATACCTTTCCAATGACTATTCATTTTCCCACATCCGATCTCCAAGCTGAAAGTTATGGTCTGGAGAATTTTAGGTTGTTTTACCCAATTTATCCTTGTATGCTATAGGTGCATTATTTCTCTTCCTGCACATTTTCAGGTACCCATATCCCAAATATTATTTCATCGTTGGCTTCTATGGGTTATAATATTTCCATCGACTACTCCTGTGCCCCAAACAGACTTTTGAGCAAGGAGTTATGCCCTCTGAAAGTAAATTTGTGCCAAAATTTTACCCTTATTGTTTTGGCTATAACTTTCTCATACAAGCTATGTTTTGCAAACAATTTAGCTCATTGGAAATCTCTCCTTGACTTCTTTTATTTGAGCTGAAAAAACAATGTGTACCTTGGTACTTTATGTACTCGTGGGTTTTGATTTTCTAAAAATGTTGTTTAGGCCCTCAAAAATGCCTCGCAAGTTAAAGACCTTCAAAAACCACAAAATTTGCATAAATGGATTGTTTTACTACTGTAATGGCCCTTTAAATCCGAGTCGTCAATATCAGATCAGGTGAAATATGAGCCATAGATCTATGCTCCATCAGCCATCGACGACCTACGTTCTCCCTTTGACGATCGATGTTCAAGTCGACCGGTTTAGAGTTGTGTGTAAATCGACGACCTAAGTTCTCCCTTCATGCGCACAACACTTTCCCCAAACTGCCGACTTGATCGTCGGCCATCGACCCAACTCCCTGACGACCTATTTACACATAAATGTAAACTGATAAAATTGACCATCTACTGTCGACGATCTTCATCGGAAAATGGAACTCCTTATCGATTTGGCTGACACGCGACCATCGATGATCAATGGTCCCCAATGATTGATGAAAAAACTTTCTCAATTCGACCATCTCTGTTGGATGACATGGAAACTATTGACGTGGCATGACACATCATCCTGAGGTGTCAACTTGGCTAATGTGGCACGACATGTGGATGTTGAAGTGGCATGAAACGTGGATACTGATGTGGCATGACATGTCATCACCCTCTTCCCTCCATCAGTCATCAACCATTTTTCTTGGATGAACTAAACACCCCGTCGAATCAGTCGATGCGCAACCACTGGCCCATCGAACCATTGACGATCCTTTTTTTTATTATTCAAAACACTTCGCCAAATCGGCCAACACCCGACCATGGGCCCATCGATCATCGATGATGTCTATTGGCACTTGATAATACTTCGTTAGATTTAGCTAACGCCTGACCATCAACCATCGACAGTCAGAGATGTCTTCTGGACGAACCAAAATTTTCACCATTTCGACTGACCCAACCATCGGTCGTCAACAATTTCTCTTAGTGAACTTCAACAATTAGAATTTTTTTTATATTTCTTTGATTGATCTGGACTGTCGATCTCCCAATCAAAACGATCTAAATCGTTGATTCGTCGAACTTTTCCCAACTCTACTGGTGAACCTCAACCGTCGATCTGATCCATTTCAAAAACCACTAAAATGAATCCTGGCCATTAATTGACCCCAACCTCCCCACGACCGAATATGAATCTCGACCATCGATTTGATCCATTTTCGAAAGAACTGAAAATGAATCTCATTCGTTGATTTAATCAACCTTTCAAATGACCAATACCTTATGGATTTTTAAATTTATCAAAACAAATATTAGTCTTCGATCTCGAGATCAAACACGATCTCGGTCGTTGATTTGCCAAACTACCTGTAACTCTACAATGACCATTAAAACTCAAAATTCGACCATTCCAAGTCGAATTTAGCTCTGCAACTTTGCATATTGGCTCCATTAAACCTCTCAAACAACTCTGAGTCATTTAAACTTGAATCTTGCTCACGAATTTGGGTATTTCACTCTGATTTTTTGTTGTTTTCCCCAAATCCATCATGGACAAATCTACAACAACGAATTTGACCAATTCGTAGTTGTCTTGGCCCATAAAATCCCAGTGTTTGAACCTGGGGTTTTGATACCATAATGTAATTTCCACCAACCCAACCGAGGGACATTGCGGTGTGGAATACTAATAAAAACAAAACATTACAACTAACTAATTTAATTCTTTCACAACTAACTGATTCCCTGTAGCTTCCAACTACAATTTACATACAGATTTAACTGTTATTTATTGCAATTAATCACTTTCATAGACAACACTCTAATTTAGACATGAAATGGAGATAATAAACCAACATGACAGCATATAAATTCTTCTCAAATACACATAGATCATGCACAACAATTTAACTCATAAATATAAGAAGTAAAACAAATAAACACTTATATGTTAATAATGGTTGTGCAACCAGTTGCTTGGGACGGGCGTTCCACCCAACCATAGACTGATTGTTCCAAATATCAACAACCATTCACCCCCGAGTTTAGAATAGTAATCCACAAAAGAGGGTGGTCTCTCGCTGTCCACTCACAACTCAGAATTCCCACAACCCACTAGTATTCTCCTACGACTATCTTGATTTTCCACTAGCTCTCTTCCTCTTGACCCTCCCAACCCAAGGAATGCACCCCTTCACTAATCTCAGTCCCTTGGGTATCCCATTCATTTATCAAGGTCTTTCTAGCACAGGTAACTAGGAATCTATTAGCTGGGAACTCAAGGGATATTATTTCCAGGAAAAACTACCAACAACCAAAAACAAATGCTTGTTGTTATAGTTCAACTCGCCCAGGATTTCAATATTCATGCTTGAAAACCTGGATCTTCAATTTCCATCTCCAAAATATGCTCCAATATGCTCCATCATGCTCTATAATTTCCCCTCCATGGATGCACCAGCTCCAAATTCGATTTCTTTCTCTCTACTTGTTGCTCATGCCCAAAAAATCATAGTGTAAAATTGTTGTCCAACCCATACAAATTTCCTCCCTTTGGTTTTCCTTTCATGATTCACACAATTCCCCAAGCTGATTGTACTCAAGCCCCATGTTCCCAATAAATTTGGGATGTGACCACCCACACCCACCCTCTTACATGTATTCAATGATTGGATTTGGGAACACTCAATCGGAAATTGGAAGGTTCATACACAAATAGAAAATTTAGGAAAATAGGTTGAATTAATATACATGGGTGTTTCCCCCTTGAACCCCCTCTTAGAAATTATCTTAGACACTCCCCTCTCTTGTGGATTAATTCATCCTCCAACTCTATCCATGTCCTCTTAGCAGTTGGCATCACATTTTATTATTAAAACATGGAATTACAATTCACATATTACATCGCTTTGGCCGTAGCCACACATTATATCTACAGAAGCAGTAATTAAACTGGGGATTATAGTGGGGATGTTACAATTCCAGTCTCTTCCGACCCTTCATCTTCCACTAGATTGTGCATGTTGATTTTATTCATCTTTTGACAGAAATTTCTGATTACAATCCATATTTTATCTTCCTCTACCTCTTTCTCTTCCTCTTTCACGATGTTGGCCTCTTCCTCTATTAGAAAAATGATTTGGATTTCATTGATTGTCATTAACCTTATTAAGGAAAACACCTTTTCTATTTGAAACTTCAGTGTTTCTCTTGCTTGTGCTTGTAACTAATGCATCCTCCCCTAATTGTTTCTTCTTTCCAAAAAATTTATCATGGTTTCCCAACAATTCACTTAATTTATGAAAAATTGTGTTGTCCAATTTATGTGTTATTTGTAATGTCTTTAAAATGTGCATGTATGAATTTGATAACCCTAAGATCAATATTGTTAGCATCAAACTATCTTCAATTTTAGAAAACCATGCTTTATAGATTTATTGCTTGATGTTTTTGAGTCTTGAAATATAATCCATTACATCTCCCCCATCATTTAGTTTATGTTGCAATAATTTCAATTGAAGATCAACTTGTTTAGCTTCGGGTTGAGAATCAAACAAGTCCTTGAGAGGTTTCCATGTTATCTAAGCATCTACAAAATTTTCAATATGAACATAGACTTTGTCAAAAACAATACTATAAGTAAGTGCTAATGGTTTCTCATCTTTCAACTCCCATTTTTCCAATTGTGCAACATCACAAGGTTTTGTGGGTTATTAACTACAAATACCTTTCCATAATTCATTGTATATTAGGGTACTTTCAATGTGTTTAATCTAGACTTTGTAATTCTTTGATCCCTCGAATTTGTTGAAATCATTAAAAACACTAAGCAATTTAGACATTGTGAAATTATAAATTACACCTTGCAAAAAGATGCATTAAAAGAGTTTGTAAATGAGATTGTGTGCCTTGTTTATGCCTTGAAGAAAGGAATGGTTGTGTGTTTCAAAATATGTTAGCACCATAAAAAAATGAGCCATAAGAAAACCACCACAAGAGAAATACCATGCACCACACATTCACCACATGTGCCACATATAGTCTTCTTAAAAAGTACTTGAATGAGCTTTATTGTGCTCAAACCAATACTTAATGATAAAAAGGATTCAATGGATGTTAAAATATTATCTTTACAATAGGTAAGATGTCCATATTTTAAAATATGATTTTGGATGTTAAAATATGATCTTTACAATAGGTAAGATGTCAATATTTTACAATATGATTTTTGCAATAGGCAAGATATCAAAATGTTCAAACTCAAAAATTTTGTCACTTTCAAGAATTCCACAAACAGGAGAAGCGATTGCAAAAAAAATCAAGCAAGAATATGAATTTTGAGTCACCTTGTTGTAAAAGTTTTACAAGGAAATTTATAACCAAAGATACAAAGTGAGATGGTGTATTATGTTGGTGGATACCCGATAGTCAAATAAGATTATACATAGGTTGCAATAATGGTTATGAGCACACACACATATAGAAATAGTCACAAGCACATGTAGATACTAGTGTCACTACTTAAGGTTTGATTAGAACACCCTCACCCTTGACATGACCTACACGATATGACCCTTTTATTTTCTTCATAACCCACTCAATGACTTCACCCTTGGAGCAAACTGCATGATTTCTCCCTTTAGAAATCACACTGAATGAGGGGAGAGAATTCATGTTTTATGCTTCTAAACCAAACACAAATTCCATGCCTTCTTCTCACACAGGAAACCATTGTCTCAACTTCATTATGTAGAGATTATTGCATCTAAAATCAAGAGGATATTTCTTCACAAGGGTTTCTTGTCTTCTTAATCAACAATTTTACAACAAATGCATAGAACAAGTATAGATCCTTTTTTCCAAGCATAAATTCATTGTCTATGCTTTCATATTTTTCCAAATGAAGCAATAGTGATCAAGGAAGGGTTTATTCAACCCAAACTTCCTGGTTCCTTCTACAAATCAATTGTGATAAAGAAAGAATATTCTACAAGTTTTCTTATAATTTGTTTTTTGCCAATTTCAAAATTATTCATTCTTCCAACAAAAAATTCTTCAATGGTTTCTTCTCAAAAGAACCTGGCACACTAGATTGTTTTAACATCTATGAAATACATACATTTTTATATATTTTCAAAAACAACTAACTCCTTCCCACATAGAAAAAACATTTTTTGATTTTCCCCCAAAACCAGTACTAAGAATAGGAAATTATAACTCACCACTAAATTTTATTATTCCAATCAATTCCTCCTTAGATTCACAATTATATTAATAAGGAAAGGAAATTACATTAAAGTATATGTGATGGATAAGGGCCAAAATCACATCACATTTGATGGAGGTGATCATAAATAACTCAATTTCTTCAACCATAAGAATTAGTTTCCTAAAAACATAAAATGGACAACCAATCACATGAGTATGATGTTGGAGTTACTTCACACACACTTAGGATTTCTTTTTCGTAAGGTTTTTCCTTGTTTATGAGTCATTATTAGTCATTATCTAGTCTCCTATATTTTAGGAAGAATATTCCTCTAGGGAGAATATTCTCTTCAGTTTTCACTTCAGTTTGACTAGTTGAGTGGAGTCTAGATGCTGCATTGATTTTGTCACCATGCAACATTGGGATCATCACCAGCTAATGAAAATTAGCCTTGGTATCATCATTAGACCGACACATTAACCATGATTCCTTGATCTCCTCCTCACTTCACTCAATTTCAATCAGTTAACTGAAGACTAGTAGACTAGTTAACTCAGCTAGGTGGAAGTTCACTCATGTAACTGCCTGAGAGACTAGACTAGGTGGCAGTTCACTCTCGTAACTATTGGTGTGTGTCCAGATCACTCTAGACCACCACTATGGCACATTCACTTCACCTCTAGTGTGCATTGGTTGAGTTATACAGAGTATATCATGTGTAAATTATTCATTATTCATTACGGTTAATGATAATTCTTTTATTCTTTCTCTCTTGCTTCTTCTTTCACAATTTATCTCTGCAAATGTGTGTGGTATTTTCTAGCTAGATCTATTCTGTGAAGGTTCAACCCAATTACATGGTATCAGAGATAAAGGATACACTTTGCATCCTTCCAATGTAGCTCATGCGGCTCTTGCATGAACTTGGAAACTGTGCCAACTGCTTAGGAGAGGTCTGGTCTGGAGTGTGTGAGATACAATAAGCTCCCCACTAGTTGTTGGTACAATGTGTTGTCAACCAGTGGAGTGTCCCCACCATCCTCAAGTTTGAATCCTGATAGGAAAGGAGTCGGAGCAGACTTGCAGCCTGTCATGTGAAATATCTCAAGGAGATCTCGAGCATACTTGGCCTGAGACAGTTTGATGCCTGATGCATCCTGAATAATCTCGAGTCCAAGGAAGAAGTGTAGAAGACCCATGTTCATCATCGAAAACCTATCATGTGAAATCCTCTTGACTACAACAATCATTGAAGTCGAGCAACCGGTGATAAAAAAATCATTAACATACAGAATTGAGAGTAGAAATGAATAATCCGTCCTGAGCATGTAGAAATTTAGGTCTGATTTACAATGTACAAAGTTATATGACAACAGGTAGGATTCCATCTTGAAATACCATGCCCTCAAATCCTGCTTGAGGCCATAAAGATATTTCTTCAGTAGACATACCAAAGAGGAATCTTGCATAAATCTCTGTGGATGCTCCATATAGATCTCCTCAGAGAGATCACCATGAAGAAATGCATTCTTCACGTCCATCTGATGGACTTCCCATCCCTTGGTCGCCGCAATGGCAAGTGCCAAACGTATGGAATCCATCTTTGCTACTGGAGCGAAGGTCTCATCATAGTCAATGCCATGCACCTGCTAAAAGCCTTTCGCAACAAGCCTGGCTTTGTATATGCTAATCTGGATACTCTTGGTCATGTAGACCCATCAACCAATGTTTTCTTTCTTTATTTCAGTGTATCTTTTGTATTTGGGTACCTAACATGGCCTCATTGTTGGGACCCATACTTTATTTTCACCATAGTGATGTTCAGGGGAGGTGTTGGAGTTACTTCAAACACACCTAGGATTTATTTTTCCTAACGTTTTTCCTTGTTTATTAGTCATTATTAGTCATTATCCAGTCTCCTATATTTTAGGAAGAATATTCCTCTAGGGAGAATATTCTCTTCAGTTTGACTAATTGAGTGGAGTCTAGATGTTGCATTGGTTTTGTCACCTTGCAACATTGGGATCATCACCAAATAATGCGCATTAGCCTTGGTATCATCACCAGAGTGGAGCATTACCCATGATTCCTTGATCTCCTCCTCACTTCACTATGTTTCAGTGAGTTAATTGAAGACTGGTAGACTATTTAACTCAGCTAGGTGGCAGTTCACTCCCGTAACTACCTGAGAGACTAGACTAGGTGTCAGTTCACTCTCTAACTTCTAGTGTGTGTCTAGATCACTCTATACCACCACTATGGTTCATTGAATTCACCTCCAGTGTGCATTGGTTGAGTTATAAAGAGTATATCATGTGTAAATTATTCATTATTCATTACGATTAATGAGAATTCTTCCATTCTTTCTCTCTTGCTTCTTCTTTCACAATTTCTCTCTACAAATGTGTGTGGTATTTTATAGCTAGATCTATTCTGTGCAGTGTCAACACATTTACATATGATAGGTTTCCATTTAGAATTAATCTATAATAAAAATAATGTATTCTCTAAAATATAATCCTATGATCTATATTTAACTTTGGGATCATTATTTCTAACAACTACCGCCATTGATATATTCATTAAGTCCTCTAGAATCATTTGCCTTTTGAGGATATGGTTTACAAACTGTATATATGGGTTGCCAATTCATAATTTACTATAGGCATCATGTTCTTATCTTTCCTGATAGAAAAATCTAGAGACAAGTTTCATACACTGAATAAGTTGATTTCTTAGTATTGGTAATGTCATGTTACCTAGTGAGTTTGCCTTTACTTGTTAGGGTAGGAAGGTAGGTTTCTCCCTATTTTTTTAGGGTAGTTTTCAGTGTTCAATTTACTTTCATTTCTTAGGCTATAATGTATTTTTGATAATTCTAGTTTATTTCTTTTTTCAAAGTAAATCAAGTTGTTACACACATAAATAAGATGAAGGAAGATGATTTTTATGTAAGATGCATTATTTGATTCCATGGCTCAATAAGGCACATTTTTTTATACACCTGTGCAAGATAGTTTCCAGTAGTAAATATTCTAGGGTCCTCATTTATCTCATAGGGAGGTAATGTCCCTAGATAGAGATGATGTTGTAGCTCATAACTACAACCTTGCAGTTTTTAGAAGAAGTAAGTTGGAATCAAGTGTGTTAAGTTCAAAGATAGGGGTTATTCATAGCATAAAAGTATACATGCTAGAAATTGTTATAGGGAAATTCTTTGAACATTGAAAAAATAATGGCATTTGTGTGCATCCTATAGGACAAACAATAGTAGAGTTTGGAGCAAATGGTTAGAGGCTATGATGATTTATTGTTTAGTAGAAGTGATAATAGACAATGTAAAAATGACAGTGAAATCGAGCATTAGAGAAAAAGTAGTGGATTTATAATCCAAAGGAAGATTTAAGTATATCGAATGGGTTAAAACATGTGGTATGATTCTGCACCCTACTGGTCTAATAAGAAAATTCTCATTTTTGATGCACGATTCATATGATGAGTCTTAATCAATGATGCAATTTTTTCCTTCTGATAGGTAGTGTAATATGTCATAAGATCTCCCACAAATATCAAAACGAAATGTGGTGAGAATGGAGAGATAGCCAAAGGAAGGCCCAACGTGTCCACCCTCTAAATCAAAGGACAAGATTTCTAACTATGTATTCCCATTTTTTGACAAAGGGTAGTCCCAAGGAGATGTGAAGGTTGTTTGATCTATGAATATCAATGGCCTTGTACTTCACTACTCTAGAAAAGGCCTATATGGCATGAAGGGCCCACAAAAGGATTATGTAACCAATTATATAATGATAAGCATACCCTGGTGTAGTGAAGAAATATATCCCATATTTAGGTTGAGATGAAGGGAAATCTACATCATTATCAAAATGAAAACGCATGTTACCTTTGCACATCCATGTTGATTGGCACTTTGAAACTCCTAAAAAAATGTGAAGGTCATCTAATTTACAAAGATAAATGGCATGTGATTTCAACTAAATATTCAAAGGGGGCCTCACCTTGAGGTTATAGGGAATCACTCTTCATACCAAATTATCCCATGTGGATACCCTTGATTGAATGCATAATCATGCCATACATTATGGGTGAGAAGTTGGACTAAATGTGCACAATAAATGAATAATGAAAAATACACAACAACAATGTTGATGAAGAAGAGGAGGAGATCACGAGATAACTAGAAAAAGAATCCTTGGTGGCTTTTAAGGTGATTACCCACCATCTCACAAGTATCCAATTGAATAAAAATAGTTAGAGAGGGTCATAAGTTATCAATATGAGTAAATTAAAGGGACAAATGGTCCAACCCATTCTAAGATAAGCAAAGGGATATCAAGCCATCACAAGAGGAATGAATGAAATTATGACATAATTAAAATGGTTGCAAAAAGTATGTGAAATAAAGGAGTGTCCATCCCATTACACATGTGCGAAGGATTCCCCATAAAAGGATGGAACAAAGTTGAAAAAATAATTGGTGATAATTTAGGGAAAAAATTCTTTTGCACATCAAAATGATATATAAACCTTGAAGCATAGAGAATTTTACCCATAGAGACTTATCACTAAGGATTCACCACCTTGGCTATGAGTATGCTTTCCTAATTTTTGTAAATCTTATTATGTATTCCACCTATGATTCTTCTCAAACTTATGAAATTTGTAACCATGTATTTTGTGATGCCTTGGACATATGGGTAGCAATTTGTTCCTATGCCCCCTTACTATTGTATTTTTGGGTCATTAGAAAATGTGCTAAAGGCATTTTGTGGCTCTACCTCCTTATCCATTTGTATTTTGTATTTGAAAAATATTGCAGAGTTTGAATTTTGTAACTCTTGGGGAGCTTCATCATGATTATATTGTTTCATCCAATTCTCGTATTGAGCTTCATCTTAGTTATTTTGTTTCATGYAATTCTCATTATAAAATTTATGGATGAATAAGATTTTCATGTTCTCAGTATTGCATAGATATATGTCTTTCTTTTAGTTTGTGGATGAATGGGATTGGCACCCTCTCAAGAGTTCATAGATTTGTTCTTAGTTAGAATATTTTACATCTTTGATTTATATGATATGTGTCTTGAAGATCTCAAGAAAGACATCCAACAGATAAGGACTATGTTTGGTTATGATCTTGATTTATTTTTCATATTCTCTCTCTTTAAAATTTATATTTTAAAGCTTCATGGATAGTGTGCCTGAACAAAATTATCT